>JAGFPH010002479.1:96694-164431 GCA_018207615.1 Philaenus spumarius | reverse complement strand
TTATAACTTTTAAATATTTTCATTTTTGCATCGACTAACGTTGCAAATCTTAGTTTCATTTTATAGCGTGCTGCTAAGGGGTGAAAATGTAATAACAATAAACATTTACTACTATGCGGCAAAAATTTTTACTGAGTGCGAAGCCACGGGTACCTGCTAGTGTTTTTATAAAGGCAAAATTAATTTGATAATGGCTGTACGGCTGCCATTACACAGAGGCATATTATTGAAGGCAGTGACTAATGTAATCAATGATTACTTTAACAAAACTAGTTTAGGATGATTAACACAGGTTGAAAAAAAAAGGTAATTTGAAATAAAATGCATTATATATTATTCTATATAATAAAGTATTTACATTATAACAAGACATATCTACAAGAACATATTGAATATATTTGTTAGCTTGTAATAAACAACAATAATCATTTTATAAAGTACTAAATAGAAAGAGTAATTCGTCTGTTTACTAAGCAAACGAAAGATCCGGTTGTCGAATTCGAGATTCTTTGTTTTTATTTTGTACGTGATCTCGGAGTTTTTTCATTATGTCATTATCAAATTCAATCGGTATCGGTTTTACACCTGTCGCCCAATAATATATGTCCCAATCGTTGGTCGGTAAATTAATCAATCGATCGTACTGGGCCAGCGCGTCACTTTCCATTGCGTTCAGGAATTTATCCGCAAATGTACTCAGAATCAGGCCATTCTCCAACATTCCTCGTTTACGAGACTGGTAAAGTAAACTGTCAACATAAGAAAATAGAAATACATAAAGCGTCAAACTGTCTGCAATGAGGTCGCCTATAAGGCATTCTTTGAAAATATGCGTTTCACTTACATAATATGCCATATTCAAAAATCTAATCTCAAAAAATCAAAATGTTAAGAAACTATACAAATTTCCTTTTAAGTATTAAAGGATTTCATTACCGAAGATAGACTTTTTAAAACAAAACAAAGGTCAAAGGTTTTCACCCAGATTCAAACTGGGGTCTTTGAGGCTTAGAGTCAAGTACACTAAATTTACCTGTGTAATAGACCACCCATACAGCAGGAATAGAGAACAAACAAATGTGTTTATTTACTGAGTTTCATCTAAAATTCCACATTTTCTACCACAATTTTTTTTAAAACATCCTTTATTTCAAAACTCAGTGTTCAAAAAATCAAATTTTGTGAGTTAGGGTAGAGGATTGCGGTTTTAAAATTAGTTTCTAATGACGGATTGATCATATTTTTACAATTTTTTTATCCGTACATTTGTCATCACAACGTTTTGAGAGTACGAGTCTAGTCTCGTTATCAAGTGAAAAATTAAAGATATATATATTAACTAAAAAGAACACACAAACCTAGAGGTTTTCAATATCACAGTTCTAGTATTATAGTTCTTCGTTCCTTTTTATATTTTGAGGTTAGTCAACATAGGCCTAGCTTGTTAGCCTGGTTGTGTTAGCTTCAGTTTTTAACTTGATAACCACAGTTCATTTATACTCTTGAAAAGTCATTATTATATAATAATATTATATAGATATTTTTAATAGTTTGTTGTTTATTATTAAGTTTATTTTATAAATATAAAAGGATAAATGCCTAATTTGGTGAAACGGCATTTTCCAAAAGTTCTACTGGGCCAATTTTATTAATTTTGTTGTTGTAAATCACTATTTGAATATATAGTTAAATAATTCCCACTAAACCAATTTTCTCACTGAAAACTCAAAAGCCCATAAAATGTATTAACATGTTTTTAAAGCTGGTAAGTTAGAAAGTTTCCAGCATGGGTTTCTAAAAGTCAGTCCTTTGACAATTATTTTTTAATCAACTCCAGAAAACCACTTGAATGACACCACATATATTAAAATAATATCTTTTGAGAAAACTCTACTCTGTAAAAAATCGGTTTTCGCTACAATTATCATAACAATGAAACAAATATATTATTTGATTATTACTACTGATTTTAAACAACTTAACTAAATACGCTGCGGGTATGAGGGTGTGTGCGCATCGGGGTGCAGGGTAGCTAATGCTCTGGGGCTCTTGAAGCTCCGTACAAACTATAATCTGAAGGCCAAAGGAAATTTAAAAAATTAATGTGAATTTCTTCTACTGTAGGAATAATATTTTCCATACTACGTTTGTTATAAATAATATACTGTTTGTCAACTATTTTAATAAAATAAACAATGTTTTAAACTGCAAAGTATTTATAATTTTTCTATAACACTTATGATCCATTTTAGCTGTTAAGTTATGTGAAAAGCACAATATGTTCTGTAATCTGAAAGATTCCATAGTCCGAACCCCGACGGTTCTAATCAGTTCGGATTAAAGAGGTTCTACTGTATTTTGTAAAGATACAGATAGACGATAAAGTAAGCACAGTAGACCCATGTTTACACTATGGCATATATGTTTGTCTCGATCCCAGTAACAAATCCACAAAATGGGACCAGAGAGTTCGAAGACACCCTGTATAGTACAAAATGCTTGTTTACCGTGCACGCTTCAGTTTAACAGGCTCATCAAACTTCTCTTGGTACGCCGGTATTTCAGGTTCTCTGCTAGGTTGATCAATGTGGTCACTGCTTCGCAAGGCAACGCTCGAGCCGAAAGATTTTTTTGTTAACTGATTAATGGCCTGTAAACAAATAATGTGTTCATATTTAATACTTCTATCACACCACAAATATTAGCCAAAGCACAAAACCTATGAAATTAATATGGGTTAGGCTTCGGTAGAATCTTGATAATTCACACTCAATTGGAATTTGCTAAAAAACTTCAATGTGATCAAAATTATTGTTTATGGTTCATCTTTGACTTTAAAAGGGACGATCATGAGACAAAATATTATAAACAAATTTCAATTCTAAAACTTAGTTTTTTTCGAAATTATCATATTTTGTTGTTATTGCACACTATTCTGCTCACTGGATTGCCTCGCTATCTGGCAGAAAGGTTTGTCTTTAGCTCACATGTAAATGCTACCGACACACGGCAAGGAGCTTCATTAATACTTATACCCAGCAACAGAACTGAGATATTTAATAAATCATTCACTGTGATAGCATGTAGGCTCTGGAATGCATTGCCGGATAGCTTGAAATGCATCAATGATTTCTAATGAAAGAGTCTAACTGGAGAGAGTTTTGAAAGAGACTGCTATAATGTCAGTGAAGGAAAACTGTATTTCCCACTGTATAAGTGCTATCTATTTCCCTTTAATTAAAAATGAAGTACAGAGACTTTTTGACAGGCCCAATATAGGAATTAATAATACTAACGCAGTGGGGGTTGAACATTTGAACGACCTACGATTGATCCCGACTCAGTCATCCTCTGTTAGGCGTTCGGAAAGATTGCGACCAAAACCATCCGCTAAGATCTAGGACTTACATCACCTGAGGATGCGAAGTGTTATTGGTTCTTCTCGAAACGTCATGATTTTGTAAATAGCCTACTGTATTTGTTCAAAGTATTGTGTGTTGTGTTTGTGGTGTGAAGTGAAGCCTTGCTTCGAAGAATTTTATATTGACGACACCGTATCCTGTATAGCAGTTATATACAATTTTAACAGCAATAAGGTGGGAGTAGTCCATTAAGAGTTTAGTAATTTATCTACCACCCCATTTAAAAATGTCTTTCAAGGTTAAAAATCAATGATCGTGTTCAGTTCAAGAAGACTTTGGGTTGTTGGTTCTGCGACAGTTTTGGGCGCTTGGGCGGTTTTTGAGGGATGTTCTTGAATGTGAATGTGTGTTTGAGAGTGTAAGTGTGTTTATATATAGTGTAGCCTAATTTACATTTAGTTTTATTTTACTTAAGAGATTTTGTTATAGGCGAAAAACCTGGGTGGTTATCATCGTCTTACTTAAGAGATAAATGTGTATATTTTTAGTTTTCTCAGTTTCTGTACTTTATGTTTTAAAAGTAATTATATTATTTTATAGTTTTTTGTTTGTTTATGATTTTTTGTTTGTAGTGTGAATGTTGATGAATTTTGTAATTTGAGGTTAAGTGGAAGAAAGGACCCAATGGTTCTAACTTCACTTAAAAAATAAAGATTATTATTATTTTAGAGGAAATAAATATTGTATTTATGAAGTGACAATTTTAAGATATAAGTAGTTTTAGTAAAAACCCTCAACACAGTTTTAATGACAATATATAAAAACTAAAAAAATCAATTAGCCTACACTCACTAAATATAACACAACTAGTTGAGCGAAAGTAGCTCAGTTGTCATATTTTAGGGATTGGTAGTATGAATCCAGCTTTCTAGCTATCAACATTAGCTTTTTCCATGAGTTATTTCATTCCATGTCTTAGTCATAAGTGTAATAGTCATAACAAATTGATGTTTAGTAGGGGAAATAATATATTCTCATTAATTTGATGAAACATCAGTATTTATATCGATGTTAATATACTTAACAAACTTGAATTAAAGTGAATGACAGAAGTTTTTATTAATTGGAACTTGCAAAAATGATTCGATTTCAGAATGTTTGGCGAATTTGTAGTATACCACTACTTGTTCTATCACGGCTGGGTTGTCATATGCATACAAAACATTGTACTTTATTTTTTAATCACAAAACCTTGTCAAGAAATAATCATTATATTTCAGTTACAGCAATGATTCAAACATGAGAACATCTCTTTCCTGACACAAAGTCAAATGTATGCTATACCGTTACAAAAAAATAGGAAAGGAATGTAACCATGTAATGGGAATCATTATTTAGGCTCTGAAAACATTGTGTAAGTCACTACCATTGTTTGTTTGAATTTGTAAAGGTGAATAGCAACTAACCGGTCTAATTATAAAAAAAAAAAATAGCACATGTAAAAAGTAGTCCGCTAAAAAAACAGAAAACATGTAACTTTAAAATTGTTATTTAGAAATATAATGCTAGAATTAATAAACAATAATGATAAAACAACTAAACTAAGAATATAGGCTATGTGTAACGTTATTCATTCTACAGACATGAATTATAGCAAGTAAAATAAATGTTTCCAGACATATGGTTATATAGGAAGTTTTTTCGGCATAAATTTACTATTCGACCCTCGGCTGATATTTTTGCAGACGACGACGTTGTTTTAAATTCTACTGTTAAATGTTGAATACAGGTAAACATACTATGACTAAAGACTATAAGTTAGAACTTAAGGCAATTTTTTTATTATTCTCGCATTTCTGTTCCCGTAGGTCAGCCGAGGGTCGAATAGGCTAGTAAATTTGCACGGTTTTTTCTTATTTTGACCCGTATGACCACCCCCTGAACTATCTCTGCCTAGATAATCACCCTGTATAATAGCTAGCCTAAACTAACTTAACTCTCCTTTCGAGACAAGTTTAAGAATATTCTCAAGTTACTTGAAGATATATAAATAAATAGAGCGACCTCCCGACTTTTAAGCTGATAGTTGTCTGGCCTCAAAAATACAACTGGCGCAACTTTACTATTCGACTCTAGGCTAACCTAGAGCTAACAGAAATGCAAAAATAATAATTAAAACAATACCTAAAAGGTTCTAACCTAACCTATTTAGTCACAGTATGTTTACCTGTATTCAACATTTAACAGTAGAATGTAAACAACGTTGTTGTTTGCAAAAATATTAGGCTAGAGTCGAATAGTAAAGTTACGCCTATTTATGCAATCTGGCTCTGAGAAATGGAACTGGTGACCAAATCTATTCCAATAATTATATTCAGAGGTTATAAGTCCTACACCATTGGCTACAACTATATCTGATATTTTAACCTACAAACTTATTACAATAATTAGGCTATCAAAATGCCATTTAATATACCTACTTGAGCTTTAATTTGGAAATTTCCACTCATATGCGACTTCAACATTGACAAACGATTTAACCAAGACATTTTCTTAAATTACAAGTGTTAATATTATATTTTTAATTGTAGGCCTATAAACTTTTTATAACGAACGATTGTATAAGTCCAGTGGTGAAAAACGTAACAGCAGTTGAGCTGTACCACTGGTAATGTAACAGCTGTTATCCAAATCATTCATATAATTTTACAGCTGTTGTTGCCTATTGTTAATTATTGTCTATGTTACTGCTTTCACTACAAACTATGTGCATTCTTCGAAGTTTAATCAAATCTACTTTAGATGTATTACTCGAATCTAGTTTATTTCAATGTTTAAACATTAAAATAATACTTCAAATAAATCATGGAAGAAACTGAAATAAATAATTCTAGTACAATAAACCATATATTTTATGTAAGTACTACGCCCACAGAAGTTTGAAACAGATCCTAACTACTGATGCAGGTAAACAATGGAAATTAATTTTAATAAACGGTATCAGTTAACTGACACAAACTTTCTCCCAACTTACTGTAGTCAAAATAATATTGTTTTTAATCATTTTATTTACTACTTTTTAGAACAAAACAAAAAAATAATATTCTACCTACGTCAATCGTATAAAAAAGTTGTGGTCCCAGGCGGGATTCGATCGCGCGACCTTTGAATTACTGGCCGTCCTCGCTACCGTTGTGCTACCCCGTGCGGCCGTCGCCGTGATGCTAGATTGACAACATAAACTTGTTTATTTTTTAACATTTCCCCATAATTATGAAACGCCGAAGTTTCGATAAAAGCGGGTGGTGTCATTTTGTTTGGCATCTTAAGCACTATAAATACTGAAAATTTAATCAAAATCGTTAGAGCCGTTTTTGAGAAATTTGCATTTTTGTAGTTTTTTATTGGTTTTTAGGGGTAAATTACCCTTAAAAATTAAAAATTCCAAAAAATGAAAAAAACGCCTGGAGATATTAGGGTTTAGTACCTACATACCAAATTTCATGAAAATCGGACAAATAGTGTCCCCTCTGGTCGTGTATACATACTGACACACTGACAGACAGACACCACGTTAAAAACACTTTTTTGGGTTCAGGGAGCACCAAAACAAAAAATTCCACTAAAAATATGTTTGGGTTCAGGGAGCACCAACACAGATAATTGCACTAAACAATTTTTTGGGGTTCTGGGAGCACCAATACAGATAATTCAACTGAAAATTCAAATTCGAACATTTTTACGAAAACAATACTTTCTCCATATACTACGTATAGGGTGGAGAAAGTAAAAAAAGTACCGTAGTTAACAGGCAAGGTCTCTAGATAGAAAAGGTTACCTCATAGACATGTAAACAAACTCAAACCCCTCTACCCGTTCCCTGTCCAGTGACGTCATTATAGTACAAAAACACCGCGCTACCATAAAAGATGTATGTTTCGTCGTACAAGTTACCTCATTTTAAAAAAAATAAATGTATTAAACTATTTTTGGGGTTGCAGTTTTTTTAAATGATACTTAAGTTACACATTTCAACATTTGTAATTGTAAGAATATATCTTAACCTTTTCAAAAACATTATGTTTATGTCATTAATTTGCAATTTACAATAATAACAAAAGTATAATCATACAAATTTTAATTTATATTTTTACTGACTAACTTTAAAATAAAAAGCTATCTTGGTAATACATTTTAAATCATATACCTAAAAAGCAGTCACTAAAATTGTATTTAATATTTTTTACAGAATAAAAAAGAAAAAAAATGTAATTACGATAATACATTTTAATATATATAATAAAAATTAAAAGCTATTCGTTGGTAAGCATCACTTGAGAACGGCTGGACCGATTTTGCTATTTTTTGTTTTAAAATGTTCGTAATAGTCCGAATTAGGTTTTTATGAAAAGACATTTTTGAAAAAAATTCCCAGAAAAGTTTCAAATTTGGGAAAAAATGAACAAACTTTTTTATATGAACTCAAGACCAAAACTCCCGAAAACAGCTGTTCGGACAAAAAACTGCTTAGCAACAAAATGTTTGTTTACATTTATTACCATAGCAACTTTACTTAGCAAATTTATAATCAGTTTATTATTTTTCAAAAAAGTAAAACCAGTTTATTAAAGGCAAAAACCTATATAACCAATTAATTACAAATGTTTTTCAGTCTGTAAAATTGGGGTTTGCAGTATAGCCTATGTTTATGTTTTTTGTAAAACATTAAAGAGTCTTTGATTATGTTTACTTTGTTGTAAAAGTATATTTACAAGATTTTTTAAGATTTGTTTTTGAAATCTTAAAAACCCCAAACCCGTTAAGATATGAATCACGATCTTTCAACAGTCATTATTTAATAATAGTTAATAAATAACAATAATAAAAGAATAAACCGAAACATACCCCCAAATTGATGTAGAGGGTACTTAATAAGCCAACTGATCAAAGAAATTGGACGGGTGTAGTCCTTATATGTTTTCTTTGATAAAAGTTTGACAAAATATTTGACGAATAACAATGGTAGTGTAATATGCCCCTTAGCTACATTTTATTCACTTTAAGCTTTAGCTAGGAAAATTAGTGAAAGCTTAAAATTATTAGACAAAGCTTTTAGTACTAGCTATTGCTTATAACGATTTTAAGTAGGTAATGACTTAAAGTCTTAAGTTATAGCTTTTGCTTATTTTTTATTCAACAGACTCATTAAGTTAAATTGTTGAACAAAAAGTTATTTTCTACAATTTTAATGCAAAAGATAGCCACAGAAACTACTTTTAAATCAAAATATTAAGACAAAAGAAAATTATAATAACATTTTATATAAATAAGTGGGATTATATTATTTACTATTACAATAGAAACAAAAAATATCCAGGCCTACCTGTGAAAAGATATATCAGTTCTTCCTTCTTGTTTTGCTTTTCCATAATAATATTTGCAAGTTGCAACCGCACAAACGGAACCACCTTTAGGTTTATTTATTGATTTTCTATCCATTGTAAATAATATATTTCTTCTACTTTAAACACTTTATATACACTAATTTAAAAAAAGTTTAAGTTTAAACAAAAAATACAAGCCGTCAAACATTCACAAATGAGTAACGCTTATAAACGTAAACGACAGAACTTTGATCACTGTCTCTATAGTTGTACTGTAAAGATACCAAAATTCGTATTTATTCTTAAAGCAGTTGGTAAATCATATCAGGGATCATATCATTAGTCATCAGTCCCTGATACTCATAATCATACAAAAAAGGAAACATAGCCCATTATATTCATATACCATTTCAAATCATTAGTAATAAGATTTCATCATGATATGTAAAAAAACCCATATAGGCTTAAGTGTAGGACAAAGAATATGTAAAAAGGGAGAAAGAAGAAATAATAATGTTGAGGAGGAAGAAGAGGAAGATAATTGCAAAAGAGAGGAAGAAGAAGGTAATCAATTGTAGAGGAGTTCACTACTAGCTTTGTTGGAGAGCAGTTGATATTTTTAGTTTATGGCAGACATTTTTAAAAACCTTCAACATACATCTGCTAAATTGAAACCAGAAGAAATAGTATCAAGTACAGTATAGGCCTATAAAAAAATTTAAAAAATAGAATATAAAAAAATTTAATTTCCACCAAGACATTTTGGGTGAGTCAACTAAATTAGTACCTAATTACAAAACATCAGATCTGCAGACTTCCATTACAAATTCATACCTATTCAAAAGTACCAACCAAATAGCATCACTAACTTCCTCAATCAAAAATAATCAACCAAAGGACAATCTTATTTTAAGCAGAAAGTATTAATTTAAATTCAAAATTGTAATCACCATTAAATCATCTCATACTAATCAATCACCCTTTCATTAGGCTAAGTAAAGAAATTGTTATTAGTAGTTAAGAGTTTTTGTTAAATTGTTATGTAGGCTAGTATAAAATTTTGTGTTACAACTAATGTGATTTCTAACCGCTAACAAGCCGGCAAAAGACTTATAAGCATTGTTAAAGCCCGAGATTTCCATATGTACGCAATTTGTATAATTAATTAAATAAATCATTTTCATTGTACCACTATTTATTGATAAATCGAAGTCACAAATCGAGAAATTCTTATAAGATTAATATTGAAATAACAACTCTAAAATTGGCACCACAACGAGTGGGCAATTAGAAAATAAATAGTAAAACTATAAAATTGGCGCACCAACGTTCAGGCACGAATAATACCATAAACGAGATAATATTCAAAATTTTGTAATGTCGGACAACAAAAAAAATAATCTTAGAAAATTAAGCAAGCCTAAACAACGGCAGTTACAAGGGTACCATTATTCGGAAGTCAACAGGTACTGTTTCATAAAACCTAATGTGCCTTTCACACTATTTGGTACTGACCATACGGAAAAAGGGTCTGCGTTGGACCAGACAGTGGAAGTTATACTTCTTTGGCCATTCGTATATTCGTATACCTTCTTATATTTTGAAGAAAAAAAATTCCCAGCCATGGATCGAAC
The DNA here is from genome assembly GCA_018207615.1 of Philaenus spumarius. Lineage (NCBI taxonomy): Eukaryota > Metazoa > Arthropoda > Insecta > Hemiptera > Aphrophoridae > Philaenus > Philaenus spumarius. The sequence goes on along the minus strand of JAGFPH010002479.1, from coordinate 154,051 downwards.
CAGGGATTCTAGCGTGGAAGTCGAGTGCGTTAACCACTCACCCACCGAGACGCTTGAGGTATCTCTTGTAGAGAAAAGGTATAAAAAGGCACTTTCCGGATTTTACTCCTAACACGTGACGCCGTTTCTCGACCGACACCCCATCCCGATTACAACAGGGGTAAAGAAGTATAACTTCAAAAAACAAATTCGAAAGGTGAAATTCTTTTAGTAGAGTAAAGAAAAACGGCAAAAAATAAAAACAAATTGTGAATTGAATTTAATTTTTTTAAATGTTTAATGAAAGGTAAATTTAGTTAAAAGTTGTGTATTCAAATTGTTATATTATTTTAAACGAATAATTAATTTAGAGCCCTCTTAGAGCATGTATTTTATTCTCTACATTACCTTTACAGTCACTCTTATTAGTTCAGTAACGTAATAGTGGTACAGCAAAAGAATATATATATATATATATATTTACAGATTATAATAGTTACAGAAGGAAAATGCAGTTTTCTAAAGACGCCAGCTTTATTTCACTTTAAAACACAGTTAATGGGGGTGGAACTGTAATGGTCCCTATGAGTGAGCGAGCCAGTGCAATACCAAGGTCTCTAGAAAGGAAAGGTTACCTCATAGTCATGTAAACAAACTCAAACCCCTCACCCGTTCCCTGTCCAGTGACGTCATTATAGTATAAAAACTCCGCACTCCCATTAAAGATGTATGTTTCGTCGTACAAATCACCTCATTTTTTAATAAACGGTATCAGGAAACTGACACATACTTTCTCCCTCATTATAGAAACTTAATAAAAAAATACTATTACCAATTTATTGTGATTTTTTTACTTTTAAAAGTTATTTTCCCATAAAAATCCATAAAATTTTTATGGGAAAATTACCCTTAAAAATAAAAAATTCACAAAAATGAAAAAACGCCTGGAGATACCGTGGATTAGTACCTCCATACCAAATTTCATCAAAATCGGACTACTGGTTTAGGCTCTAGGTCTGATAACATCCACACAGACACACAGACACACAGACGCACAGACACACAGACACACATACAGACACACACACAGACATCACTCCGAAAACCACTTTTTTAGGTTCAGGGGGACCCAAAACGGATATTTCCACCAAAAACTCAAACTCGAAAATTTTGACGAATACAATACTTTCTCCATATACTATGGTATAGGGGGAGAAAGTAAAAATAGATGAATTAAACTATTTTTGGGGTTACAGTTTTTTAAAATGATACTTAAGTTACACATTTCAACATTTGTAATTGTAAGAATATATCTTAACCTTTTCAAAAACATTATGTTTATGTCATTAATTTGCAATTTACAATAATAACAAAAGTATTATCATACAAATTTTAATTTATATTTTTACTGACTAAAATTTAAAATAAAAAGCTATCTTGGTAATACATTTTAAATCATATAACTAAATAAACGGTACCAGGAACTGGCACATACTTTCTCACAAACATATTTAAATTATTAAACGTCACGGTGACTTGTAGGGTGGGGTAGGAGAGGTGATTTTGTATTAAAGTTGTTTTCCCATAAAAATCCATAAAATAACGGAAAAACCGACTTTTCTCAAAAACGGCTCGATCGATTTTGATTAAAATTTTATAGTTTATAGTATTATAGGTCCCTAATAAACTATAAAATTTTAATCAAAATCGTTAGAGCCGTTTTTGAGAAAAGTTGATTTTCCCGTTAATTTAAGGGTTTTTATGGGAAAATTACCCTTAAAAATTAAAAATTCACAAAAATGAAAAAAACGCCTGGAGATACCGTGGATTAGTACCTCCATACTAAATTTCATCAAAATCGTATGACTGGTTTAGGCTCTAGGTCTGATAACATCCACACAGACACACAGACACACACACAGACATCACTCCGAAAACCACTTTTTTAGGTTCAGGGGGACCCAAAACGGATATTTCCACCAAAAACTCAAACTCGAAAATTTTGACGAATACAATACTTTCTCCATATACTATGGTATAGGGGGAGAAAGTAAAAGCAGTCATTAAAATTTTATTTAATATTTTTTACAGAATAAAAAAGAAAAAAATGCAATCACGATAATACATTTTAATCTATATAATAAAAATTAAATGCTATTCGTTGGTAAGCATCACTTGAGAACGGCTGGACCGATTTTGCTATTTTTTGTTTTAAAATGTTCGTAATAGTCCGAATTAGGTTTTTATGAAAAGACATTTTTGTGTGGGGTAACATAAATACAGTATGGGGTAACGTTTTAACTTATTTTTTTAAACTAAATGTAACAAATAAAAACTGATGTTTAACTTTAATTTTCTTTCAATTCGTGTGTTCTGTCCGGACGAGCCGAAGTCTCGAAAAAGTGTTGAAATGGGGTTGCTACCCCTATAAAATAAATACAAATTAAACTACCTTCCTACAAGCTGTAAACCTAAAATTATGTAATATTAAGGTATTTTTAAGAGAATACAAAACTATTTGCAATTTGATTATTAAGTCAGTGGGATAACTACCCTTAAAATTAAATTAAGCAATAGGGAAGCATTGCGGGTCGACTAGTTTGTAATAATAAATATAAATACGATCTAAGAAATTTTAATTTATATTTTTTTAAATACTAAAATGAAAAATATTTAGCATGGTAACTACTTATTTGCTAATTTTGCTTGTTTTGCTTTTGCATAATAATATTTGCAAGTTGCAACCACACAAATAGAACCACCTTTAGGTTTATTTATTGATTTTCTATCCATTGTAGGCCTAAATAATATATTTCTTCTACCTACACTTCTAAAACACTTTATATACACTAATTTAAAAAAAGTTTAAGTTTAAACAAAAAACACAAGCCGTCAAACATTCACAAATAATGAGTAAAGCGTATAAACGTAAACGACAGAGCTTTGATCACTGTCTAGGTATACTAATAACTACGTCACAGCCCCCACTCCACTTTTTTTGATATTTCCCGAATGAGGTAACCTTTCCTATCTAGAGACCTTGGTACAATACCTCCTTTAGGAGGTATTGGCCAGTGCAGCGCATAGGTCACTGAGTGACGTCAAAACGCACAGGTTAGTGGGCAGTGGCTACATATCTTCATATGTATACACACCTTCTGTATACTGGGCTGGGACTAAGCGACTAAGGTCCCCTCTAGACTATTAGTATTAAGTTTCTCAGTTTTAGGCATTATTAGGCCTAGTTATTTTATTTATTATTTGGGTATTAAAATAATGGCAGCTATTTAAATAGGCTACTCATACTTTTCAAAAAGTGCAAAACTTAACTTATTCAACCATGTTTTTTAAAGAAAATAAAGCTTTATTTCTAAACTAAATCTGTCCTTTTCTATACCCTAAAAGTTTACATTTTTTGAAACCAGCGTAAAGACACTAATCATGTTTTATGAATACGTATATTCCTGATATTGAACAAAACATTAAATTAAGTTTTTACGCGAATTAAAAAATTATATGACCATTTTATTTGGTTTTCTTCCTAGAATTTATAAAATTAATACTTAAGTATTTTTACACAAAAACAAGAAATACAAATGTATATGTTTATAGGTAAGTTTAATATAATATGAACTCATGGATGTTAGAGGGGTGGAACAGAAAATAACCCCATCTTGTTTTTACTATATAAAAACGTTCTTTTTAAACTGAATAGTGTACAACAATCAATTTGTCGCTCTTCTGGTTTTTCACCGTTCGATTTTTTCCGCATGGTCAAACCCGAATACTGTGAAAGGAGACAAAGGCAGTTTGAAACAGTTTATAAAAGATCTGGTAAGGTTTTATAGACAATTTGCAGGTTTATTAGTTAGATAACTTGAACATAAACATTTATTACATTTCAAAATAAGTTGAAATTTTGTGTTAGAAATAAACCCAGCGTTTTATCATTACAAAATATTACAAACTAGGAGTTCTGCCCCTGGACGCTTCGCTCGCAGTTGGAAAATTCGAAAAGAATCTCGTTAATCGTTGGCTTGTTTGTACATAGATGACCTAGCATAAACCAGCTGTTTTATTTGGCAGCTGACTCAAACTCATTAAACATTATCTTCATAAGATTAACATGGGAAATTTGAAGGATTGTGTGCCGGAGCTCCTTCTTGGGTGAATAGCGGCTGAACGGATGATTGGATCTTCAATTTGATGGGAAATCATTAGTTTGAAATTAAATTTTGTAAAACTTTTTTGTTTAACATTTTTTTCTATCTCTTACCGTTTTCTTACAAAACACAATCAAAGTGGAAAAATGAAGAAATTGAAAAATCTAAAAAATCTTTCCCGCCCAAAAGGTTCTTCCAAAATAAAAAATTGTTACATTCTGGCAATTTTCCCAAAAGTTTCTCGTTGAGAGCTTTAATTTAAGTATAAGGTTGATGGGGTTCCGATTACGGGAAGTGCCTAATAATTATTCTATAATGTCAGTGAATCAGTGAAATCGTCTATATTTAAGGACGTTGGGCGGAGCCTCCCTTCTCGGATGAATAGTGGCTAAATTGATGATTGGATATTGAATTTGACGGAAAATCTCTTCTTTGAAATTTAATTTTCTGCAACTTTTGTATTTAAAATTTTTTGCTATTTCTTACCACTTTCTTGCTAAATGCGCTCAAAGTGGGAAAATGAAGAAATTCAAAAATCGGAAAAATCGTTCCCGCCCAACAGGTGCTTCCAAAATTAAAAATTGTTAAATTCTGGCAATTTTCCCAAAAGTTTCTCGTCGAGAGCTTTAATTCAAGTATAAGGTTGAGGGGGGGTCCGATTACGGGAAGTGCCTAATAATTAATGTCAGTGAATCAGTGAAACCGGCTAGCTTTAAGAACGTTGGGTGGAGCTTCCCTTCTCGGATGAATAGTGGCTAAATGGATGATTGGATCTTAAATCTGATGAAAAATCGTTGGTCTGAAATTAAATTTTCTACAACTTTTGTATTTAAATTTTTTGCTATCTTTTACCGTTTTCTTACAAAACACGCTCAAAGTGAAAAAATTTAAAAAATCGTTCCCACCCAAAAGGTGCTTGCAAAATTAAAAAATGTTAACTTCTGGCAATTTTTCCAAAAGTTTCTTGTCGAGAGCTTTAATCTATATACATAAAAGCGAAAACCCACTGACTCACTGACTCACTCATCACGATTTCTCAAAAAATACCGAACGGATTTGAATGAAATTTGGTATGTAGCTTCCTCTAAGGCCATAGGTGCTCACTAAGAAAGGGTTTGAAAAAATTCGAAATTTTAGGGGGTTTGGGGGGATCAAAGTTATTAAAAAATGACTTCTTCAAAACTACCGAACGGATTGGAATGAAATTTGTTATGTAGCTTCCTCTAGGGCCATAGGTGCTCATTAAGAAAGGGTATGAAGAATTTCGAAATTTTAGGGGGGGTTTGAGGAGATCAAAGTTACTAAAATCATAATTTCAGATCTTTTATTATTATGACAATAGTGTTTTTATTATTTAAGATCTATATATATAAAAGCCAAATATCACTCACTGACTGAACACTTAAAAAGAATACAATTACGTTAAAAATACTGAAAATACCAACCACCGCGGGCAACGCCGAAAGGTTCAGCTATTTCAATTATAAAGTTGAGGTGGGTCCGATTACGGGAAGTGCCAAATAATTAATGTCAATGAATCAGTGTTACCGTCTAGCTTTATATAAGTAGATATTTGAAAATTATTACAAATAAATTACAGAGAACCGTAATTTATTACTTATTCACAACAATTCACGAAATCACGACGAACAGTAAAAAAATATATAAGAACACTCATTTATTTTATAGAAATGTCATTAAATTTTCATAAGTTTGAAATATAACTTTTTAGGATTCGCTGAATTTTTAGATCTTTTAAGCTCTATCCTCTTCGTATTGTCTAGTCACTTTATTAATAAATTATTTTTTGTTGCCCAAGAAGACCAAAGTGTAACCAGGGTGCAAGTTGCTAGGTTATGGTCTAGGCCTATGTACGTATTTCGTCAAAAAAAGATTAGTGTGGTTTTAATTTAATCCGTTTCGTTCAAGGTCGTGAGGTTATAGTTCAAGGTAGGCTTGTTTTTTATCAGGAGTTTTTATTTGTTAGTCATTAACTCGATTTGTGATTAATGATTTGTGTGCATGAACATTTTTAGATAATTTAATGCATTTATCTTAAGCTATTTTGAGTTTACTTTTTAGGAGGCAAATTGAAAACTGGTCAAACAGGTGTAAACCTACAGGCAAATTGCATTTATTTATGTAATTGGAGCAGATTTAAGTAAATAATATGCCTAGTTGGTCAGTGGATTAATTGGTTTAACTACTTTTTACTTCATAAGAAAGAAGAGAATTTTTATGTTTTCAGTAGCACCTGTATTTGCAGAGGGGTTCTTTTATTAGACTTGGTTTGTCCACTCTAATAAATATGTAAGTAAAGTAGAATAGTCAATTTTTATTTTATTTGTTTTAAAGTGGTTGCAGTTTGCTATAGGGTCAATCAGCGAAAGTTGTACATTACAACCCCTCGTCGGCATAGGGGGGCGAGAAAATGCCCTTAAACGTCTAAACAGAAAATACAATTTTCAAAATTTAGTGTAATTATAAACAGAAAATAAAATGCTTTAAACTTAAACTCTGAAATTCACAACTTGTTTAACTCAGGAATATTAGATGTACAAACACGATTGCAGGACTCCGCTATTACTGCAACTTAACATCACTTACAAAAATATATCCAAACAGGAACATACACAATTTTCACTTTGTAAAATTCTATAATACATAATGTATTTACAGTATTACAGGGCCCGTATGTATTCATTACATCGATGTATTTTGAATCGATGAAAATAAAAAAGCCTAAAGTTTTAACTTACAGTCTTCTCTAGTCACAGTATGTTTACCTGAATTCAACAGTGCTTAGGTTGGCAGCACTACTCTATTTCCTAAAAAAATAATCATATCAGCTGGCTATTACTATAGCCTATTCAGCAAGTTAAAAACAGGAAGGATAACCTTTCGGAATAGGAATGCCAGAAGGATCTCTGGCGAGAAGATAAACCTTAAACAACCTGTCGCATCCTAAAAATCCCAGATTATCGAATTTCCCAAAAATTCCTCTATATGTGACTAATATGTACTCAAAATAGAATCAAATACAATAAACAGTATACAAACTCAGTTCCATTTAAACACATATCTTATAATGTATTTAGATTAATTGTACCACCCACTAACAATATAAAAAAAAATTATCCCCAACGTTAAAAGGTAAGTTAGGGTAGTAATCGAGAATGTGTTAAATAACAGTAAACAATATAACAAAATATTTTTTAAAATATTAAAAACAAAAGATTTGACAGTGCAAGTGTGAGTTAAGGGGCATCATGGTGTTACCCAAGCCCCGTCTACAAGTGCAGTAGACAACGAGAAAAAAAACAGGTAGGCTATTCATAAATTTTTTAGATGTTCATTTTTTTGAACGGCCATTTTTTATTGGTGCCTATTTATTTTTCATTTTATAAAGGTTTGCATTAAACCCTGTAGCCTAGCTTCTTTGTTTTAAAGATATTTAGCTTAGTTCAAACAAAAACCTTGTTAAAGAGAATTAAACTATTTTGTTTTAAAACAACTGTTGGAGATTGCATAAAAGTCTTGGCAACTTAGATTGAAATTTATTTTCATTACTAAAATTGACTTTAGAACATTACTTTAAGTTGAGACATTTTGTTCATTGTAGAAAAAAACTATCTTAAGCGCTGCATTATTTCCTGGCAGAGTGATTCTGCCATTTTGATAGCATTTTTCACAAAAATTATTTATATAATTTTAACCCAACACTGATCACTTTTCAGTTTATACACTTTCCACCTTCATTCCATTTTTAAATGTTAGTAAATCAGGAAAAGGATTTCCCTTTAATAGGCTACTAAAAGTCAAATGCCCGTGGACTCTCACATTTTTTGCTTTTTGGAAAGATCTGCCTCCCGTGTCTTTCCTAAAACTAAAGGAGAACCAAAGATGAACTAGTCAAATAAGCCACAAAGAAATGTTCCAACTTAAAATTAGATTAGGCTACATTCGTATGGGAGTTTCTTCAGCTCAGTTCCAACTCAGAATCGAAAGACTAAAGATGGGTCCATTCTATTTTTCGGTGCAAAAGCTTATCAAAGTATGTGTTTTAAAGCACATTGCTATTTTAATTTATTTAAAATAAATATGTTAAAGCCAAAAATTGTTTAATGTATCTAGATAAATATATTTTTAATGGAAATAACACATATAACAACAACTTAATTCACTTCTGCAGGCACGAGACAGCGTTGCAAGTGACTGCAGGTATGGAGGAGGGTTAGTTATGAAAACTAATAAAAAAAACTGATACAATATAATATATTTAAAAAGACTATTTAATCTATATATATACATAGATTTCGTGAGTGGTATCTATATATATTTTAAAAGCGAAATACCACTCACTCACTCACTCACTCACTGACTCACTCATCACGATTTCTCAAAAACTACCGAACGGATTGAAATGAAATTTGGTATGTAGCTTCCTCTAGGGCCATAGGCGCTTACTAAGAAAGGGTTTGAAAAAATTCAAAATTTTAGGGGGGTTTTTGGGGGGATCAAAGTTATTAAATCACGATTTCTTCAAAATTACCGAACGATTGAAATGAAATTTGGTATGTAGCTTCCTCTAGGGCCATAGGTGCTCACTAAGAAAGGGTATGAAAAATTTCGAAATTTTAGGAGGGGTTTGGTGGGATCAAAATTACTAAAATCATAATTTCAGATCTTTTATTATTATCACAATAGTGCTTTTATTATTTAAGGTCTATATATATAAAAGCCAAATACCACTCACTGACTGAACACTTACGTTAAAAAACTGAAAATACCAACCACCACGGGCAACGCCGTACGGGTCAGCTAGTAAGTAATATACCCTATATTCAAATGCAAGCAAACAAACACTCAGGAATGAACTTTTTAACAAGAACTAGTATTTATAATATTTTATAAAATATGCCTATGTTTTCATTAGTATTTTGAGTATGAGAAATCATTGAGCTAAGTGTCATCTTTAGAGAGAAACATTTGGGTATGATTGGGAGAAGCTGGAAAATGAAATCAATTAAGAAGCCAACAATTTGAATTATTCAAATGTAAAAATAAAATTAAGTTAACAATTTGTTTTTGTTGTTTTAGGTCATCGGAGTCCATAATTACAATGTTGACCTCCAACCTGGTAAGATTTATTTTAATTACTTCTATTATAAAATCTCACATTTAATTTCAAATAGGAATGGTATGTTTATTGAGTAATGAAATTTGCTAGTACAGAGCGAAGGTCTGTAAAGTATGGTAACTGAACAAAGTTATCATATTTCTGTAAATTATAGTGACAGAGTAAATAGGATGTACTGTAAATTATAGTAGCAGAGCAAAGCTTTTGTGCTTTTACTTTCTCACTATACTATAGTATAGAGAAAGTATAGTGATCGCAAAAAAAAATCAATGTTTGAGATTCTTGTGGAAATATCCGTTTTGGGACCCCCTGGGTCCAAAAAAGTGGTTTTTACAAAATGTCTGTCTGTATGTCTGTATGTATGTATGTATATATGTATGTATGTATGTCTGTATGTATACAAAGCTAGAGCGAAAACTATTCGATCGATTTCAAACAAATTTGCACCGGACATGTCAAGTAGGCCTGTATAGATGCACGAAAAACGGCTTTGAAAATTTTTAAAATACAACCCCCTTTTTCGCAAAAAAACCACCAAAAAAACAGTTATTATTTTTTATAAAAAAACCGCTCTAACGATTTTGATAAAATTTGGCGTATTTGTAGCTTTTAATGTGCCCTACCATATACAAAAACCCGCATCTTTCTAAAAATTCTCGTTTAGCTAATAATAATAATAATAACTTATTTTTGGGGGTTTTTTGGCTATAAAGGGGGTTGTTTTTCAAAATTGTTCAAAACCTTTTTACGTGCATCTATAAAGACCTAATTGACGTGTTTGGTGCAAATTTGTTCGAAATCGATCGAATAGTTTTCTCTCTAGCTAATAATAATAATATTTATTAGTTAATCGCCTACTTTAATAAAAGTATACAAAGCTAGAGAGAAAACTATTCGATCGATTTCAACCAAATTTGCACCAGACATGTCCAGTAGGCCTGTATAGATGCACGAAAAAAGGTTTTGAAAATTTTTGAAAAACAACCCCCTTTTTGGCCAAAAAAACCCCCTAAAAATCAGTTATTATTTTTTTATAAAAAAACGGCTCTAACGATTCTGATAAAATTTGGCTTATTTGTAGCCTTTAATGTACCCTACCATATACAAAAACCCGCATCTTTCTAAAAATTCTTGTTTAGCTAATAATAATAATAACTGATTTTTGGGGGTTTTTTGGCCATAAAGCGGGTTGTTTTAAAAAAAATTTCAAAACCTTTTTACGTGCATCTATAAAGACCTAATTGACGTGTTTGGTGCAATTTTTTTCGAAATCGATCGAATAGTTTTCTCTCTAGATAATAATAGTAATAATATTTATTAGTTAATCTCCAACTTTAATAAAAAAACTCTCCTACCCCACCCTACAAGTCACAGTGAATTTGTTTAGTAATTTAAATGTATTTGTGAGAAAGTATGTGCCAGTTCCTGGTACCGTTTATTGTAAAGTGTTGTAACATAGCAAAGCTAGTATATACAGTACTTTTGTTGTAGTAACAGATCAAATGTAATGTAGGCTGCTTCTTTAAAATTGGCACTGCAGCAAAGTTAATGCAATTTTGAAATGCTAAATGTATAGTAATAGAAGAAAAGTGGTGTACTTTTGAAATGTAGGCCTATAGTAACAGAGTTGATGCTGAAATGTATATAACAGAGCTAATTTAGTGTACTTCAGGAAATTATAGTAACAGAGCAAACACGCAACAGGAGTGGATGTTTTTGAAGTGCTAAAATCTACAGAGCAAAGTTAGTGTACTTCCGGAAAATATTGTGTATAGTAACAGAGTAGAGGTTATTTTATTTGTTTAGGCCTACATTAAAATCATTAGCTCAAAACCAAATAGGTCATCCAGAAAAAAGAGAGCAACATTTGCTTGGAAATTAATTAGAACATTAACTTTTTATATGTTTTATTTAATTTGAGCTGTAAACAGATGTTTTTAGACAATTGAAGAAAACAATTATTCTTATTCTATTTTCCTAGATATAAAAAAATGGAATCATTGTATCCCAATATCATTGGTTTCAGTATTTTTAAAACCTTTGAAAATTGTTGTTGACTTTTAAAAGTAAGTCTAATGATTATTAGTTCTATCTTAATAGAATTTTTTCATGTCTGTCGAAGTGATAAATTATAGGTTGTGTTCTGCTGGAATTTTTCGATATTACGAAATCTTTGATTCTCTTTATCGTGATTATTTTAAAATTTTTGAGGATCGTGTTATTTTTGCACTAGCATGCTAATAGATTTCGGTGAAATGCAGTGTAATAAATAATTTACTATACCCTACAACTATACAACTTTTATTTTTTGTGTATTCCTTTCTTTTCAAATTGAATAGCCCACGTTGTGGAGCCAATTTACAATATAATTTGATAACTGATGTAATTCAAAACACAAGTTTACAATTTTAACAAAATTATTTAATTGAGAAATCAAAATTAAAATAGATATATACAATTTATATACAAAATAAGTTAGTTCAAATCAAATGTTTGTTATAATTCTCTTATAACACTCTTAATCTCAGGGGGTTAGTGCTGACTCTTCCCAATATTATTATTGAAACAAAATTAATTATTAAAAAATGTTATTAAAGATAAAAGATTAAAATTGAAAAAGGGGAAATGAAAATAGTACAATAGGTAAAGTGTAAGTGTATGTAGGTGTATGGATGAAAGTTATAGAGAGGTTAAATTTATATTATTTGTCCAAAAATTCTTCTTATAGCTATATTTATAATGTCTTTCAAATTTTACAATGTTCAAGTTCTCACTAAATATAGCGTTAATTGTATAAGTAACTATATGGCTAGGTCTCACCCAGTTTATAACTTCTTCTTCTTATTATTTTTATTATAAATGATTATTATTGATTACTGCACTTCACTTTATATAAGACAAGTTATTTATGTAACGTTGATAAAGTTTTAACACTGGAAAATCTTCACTTTGGATCGTCTATTGGAGAGCTTTGGTCATACGTCTACCTTCTTGGGCGTCTATTCAACAATTAAAATTGCCTGGAATCCAAACTGGCTTGCTTTGGGCCTTCAGGAAATGGTACATAAGGCCTGGTGAATTTCGTATCTTCTGGGGTTTTGATTGTTGTGCAAGAATGTGTATTTTAAAATGTTGTGTATTTATTTGATGTCGTTTTAACTAAATTTTGGAATAATTTTGTTTTACAACTAATATTGAATGATAAAATTAAAGAGAAATTGATTAAATAAGAAATTACATGAAAATACCAAAAATAGCTCCTTGTACAAATTATTCTTTAACATCTACTATTTACAACTAAAACTATACATTTGGCTTTTTGAAATTAGATTTCCGCGGTGCGAGCGATCACGTGACTGTGGGCGTGGCTTGATAAATATGGCCAACACATATCTGGCTTTAGCCGGTGTTTCGTTGACTTTCGGAGAATTATTACGGCTTAACGGTATTTCCTTTGATATTTTACCAAAGACATTTTAGATGTAGAATCTTTCGTTCTATCTGATGGTGTTGTTCATTTTTTAATTTAAAACTTGTTTCTCTTTGGATCGATGATTATAATTCTGATATGGCCTAGATTTTAGTATACCGGTCTAGTTTCAAATGGATTTAAAAAGTAAATTTCGGTCGATTGCTTGGTGATTGAGTTAATCTTATAATTTGGATGGATTGGTTGGTTAATTTAGATGAATTTTGATATGGGAAAGATAGGGATACGAGGTCGAGAAATATTATTAATTATGTAAAATGTTATCGAAAGTCGGGGTTTAAAATATTGTTAATTTATTGTTTACGATTCTGTCCGCTAGATGTCGTCGTTCGGATTGTTTATGAATGGTTTTGACTATAAGTTTTCTGTCTCTCTCGCACTCATGCGTGTTTAGTTAAAATGCAGTGATGTATGATTCTTTTGACTGATTGATATTTTTATGATATATTTTGAATTGTTACAACCCTTAGTCACATTTTAGGTTATGGTTTGCAGTAAAATATTTATTGGAAAATTTACCACTCTTTTATCAGTTTTTGAATTATATCTTTGGGACTTGTTTTATAAATAATCGTTGCTTTTAAAATTTATATGAACTTTGAAATATTGTTTTTAAAGTGTGTATTAAACTTTGACCCTCACCAGTTGGACACTGCTTACATGGCATAAATAAATTGATTTAACAATCAATTCTTTAGTTACAGATTTATATTCGGTTTTATCTAATGGATACACAATATCCTGCAGTAGTTGAATTAGTCTATTGGACAAACAGATGTAAACAACAGATCATTTCTTTAAAAATTCAAGTTGAATTTCCTATATATTCAAGAAGGTGGCACGTTATTCAAGCTTAAATTTTATTTGTACGTATTTTTCCACCATTAAACAATTTTACAATTGCAATAGACACTGTCAAGACTTAACACATTCAATAAAAGTTACATACTATGGTACAATAGAAAAAAATACATACACAAACATAACAAGACATACAATTTAAAAGCAATAACCATTTAAAGAGATTTACATTTGTTACAACTAACAACATAGTTTAATTGCCATGACTCTTATTCCACTCAGCACCATGATTTTATTGAGTCATAAAATTCTGTCACACTTTTGAGCCGGATCTATAAAATAGTTTTACATTTTTTTTAGGCAGACATGTGACATCATCTTGAACAACTGTATTCCACTTTGATTAAACCTTGAGATTTTGTAAGCGTAACATGTGAAAGATTTATATTGTTTCTATTTCTTGTAGTATATGAGTGGACTTCACTACAAGCATCAAAGTGACTTAGGTTATCTTTAACATACAATAAACATGCAAAATGTACATGCTTAGAAGGGTTAATATATTGTTTTATTCAAAGCACAAAAGAAATTGTCTAATTAGTTTAGATATTAAAAGGTAAAATAATAAACCATTTATTGCTAAATATACATTTGCTTTTAGACTGTTCCAGTTCTGGTTGGCGTTGGCGTTATAATATCTTCGGCGATTGTCTTAACTTTCTTTTATACGAAAAAGAAATCGCACCGTAAAACTTTAGTCGATCCTACAGCGAAAGTTCCATTAAAGTTAATCGAAAAAGAAGATATTAGCCATGATACGAAAAAATTTAGATTTGCTCTTCCTTCTGAAAATCATATTCTAGGTAAGTCTGAGACATATTTTTATCCCTTTTAATATTTTAAAATAGTACAATGTCTGGAGTAGGTTGTGGTACAATAGAGCTGCGGTTATCCGAACCCCGACCAACTGAATTCCGGGTTAAACTAGTAAAAAACAAACAAAAAAAGTTGGGAAGTTCGGTTTGAGGTAGTCGTATGCGTTTAAGTAACCGCGCAAAGTGAAATCCGCATATCTACTGCACTGTACTTATAATGTTTCGTCAAAAATGGTTCCAGTGAATAAAACGCACAGTTTTTAATCATTATTAAATACAGTACTGTACAATACAGTAAGTCCATTGCTTTACTAATCCTCAATAAGGATTTTTTATGTTTTTAAGGTATTTTGACCGGTACAAGTACTGTTCATTCACGAGAATAATAGATTTTCTAAATAAGTAACATAATTTATTCATTTGTAAGTAGTGAACTAAATAAACAATCAAACAAATGACTTGAAACTACAGTTAAATGACTTCATTAATATAATTGATATTAATCGGATAGTCGGATACACTTAGTAGCGCAGTAAGAGTAGGCAGACGTCTGTGAGTATTGTTTACGCGATGGTGATGTCATCATTCCTTATCTTGGCTTTTCTTGCTTCCTGTTTCTGTCCGACCTTCTATTGTGTCTTAACTTCTACCCGGCTAACCCCTCTCACACGCCTTCTTTAGTTTTTGTGAATACAGTAGTTTGATTCAGTATCAAGTAAACCGTCGCTCTTAAAACGTCACATGTGTCATACTCATACTGCACATCGTTTGTTTAGTTTTCAAAGGAGTGAGTTCCGTTAAACAGAAAACACTTACGGAATTCTTCAAAAAATATTTTATACTGGAACATGTACTGTAGCCTATGTATGTATGTCTTTTTATCAATTTGTATTTTATTTTTATTTGGACTTTAGTTTTTAATTTGATAATACAGTAGATGTCTATTTCACATCTTTAACTACGTTTTTATTGATTTCACCAGTTTCCCGTAGGATTCACTCTCGATTTTTGACAGAATCAGTGTTATCTGAGTTTTCGCTTATCCGAGATACCCTCGGTCCACATTACCTAGGATAACCGCGGCTCTACTGTACGTTAAAATTTAAAAAAATTTGTATGTCTCATAAAAGGGAAAAAGCAAATCAACAGGATGTTTCAAATAGCTAATAAATTGTTAAAAATAACTAAATATTTGTGATTTATTTGTAATTGCTTCTCTGGACTGGATATATTTAATAAATACCTTTATTTTTTGTTGAATACTGCTCACAGTCCTGTTTTTCGTCTCTATTCATTCAAACTATAACGCACGTTTACCCCTTTTATTCAGGCATTGTCGAATCGGCAATCATTCATGTGAAATGATTGCGTTTATTTAATTTAAATGTAGTGTTTTGTAATTTCTTGACCAGCATTAGATTAAATAAGTGCAATAATTTCGCATGCATTATAACCGATTTGACAATAAATAGAGACAAAAACAGGACTGCGAGCAGCAATATTCAGCAAAAAATAAAGGTTATTTTTAAATATTTGTATAGGCGAAAAACCTGAGTGGTTATCATCGCCTGGGAAACGAAGAGCATTAACATAGTCATAGACTTAATAAATAATTGAGATATATACGATATGTAAAGGTTTGCGTTTTGTTACATGATTTTACGTTAGAATAATTTTAAAAATTGCTAAAATCATTTTTATTTTGAAAATTGTTCTAGACCCTTTGTTGATAATTTAATTATGTGGAACGTATTAATCATGTGATCAAAATTAACAGAAGGTTTATTTGATGGCAATCATATTTAAAGTTTTTATAACCTCTTTTTAAACTATATATTTTGTTTGTACTAAATGAAACCTTGTTATTTATCTAACTTCCATTTTAATATTGTGTGCATTCTGTAGATTTGTAGCTTATGCATTTGTTTTTAAATCCAAGTTCAGTAGAGCATCGATAATGCGAACGTGAGAAAACCGGATTCAATTCCGGCGGAAAAAAGGGTTGAAGGGAATGTTTTTCAAAAGCATTGAAACAACGGACTCGACGGGGTCGTCGTACCACTACAAGCGACACTGGTACGGGTCGTTTTTAAATTTAACATTAAAGATAGCATTTAAATGCTTGCTGATGCTTGTGTTACTCTCACTAAAAATAACTTGCAAAAACTGGAATAGGCTATGGCACGAAGAACAAGTGCTGGTGTAGAAATTTTAAATCATAACAAAGACAGTGGAGTAAACGAAGTGGCAGTAATATGCAGCACGATCCTGAGATTCGAACAATGCAACAATTCGATGCCACGGAGGTGTTGGCTGTTGACAACAACGATCCTGAATAAAAGATTTTTAGCGACCAAGAAATAGCTTCCATGTTGTCTGAGGGGGATGCAGAAACAGTTGAACCAGAGTTTGAAGAGGCAGTGCTGACACATTCTGCGGATATATTCGGAAGCTTTTACGGCAGCAGATACTCTGATATCATGGCTTGAGAAACATATGGAGAGTATACAAAACGATTATAAATTATAAATTAGGTTAACGAGTAAATACAAGTAGTGTGAATTAACAAACTGTATTAAAACACTAAAATAACAGTATGTATTAATACATTAACTTACTGTATTAAAAAAGACTCAACGATTTTAAAGTGTCAACATTACTGTGGGGGGGGGGGGGGCAGACAACTGTCTGATCATAACTTCATAAATGTCTCACCAGGCTATACGATTGAGTCTCGTGCTATTTTTCTATAGCCCAACACTTTCCCAGTAATATCATAGGTTTAGCTATACAACTGACACCGCATACCATGTGAATTGTTCCTTAGGAGGGGTGGGAGAATTAGCAGTGTTGCTTGTAGTGCAACCCCGCCTCCTTGAGTGTCAAAAAAAATACTTAGATTGTTTATTTCGCGGTTTGATTCTGAGGAAGAGAAAATCGGTGGCCCCAAAGAAAAGGGGGAATTCTAACATTTTTCGAGTTCTGAGAAAACTGAATTCAAAGTTTGACATTGATATTTTGTAGATTTATGACGTTACAACCGAGTGGTTAAAATATTTATTGACGCTAAAACAGGGGTTTATAATAACATAGAAGATAACGATTTGACTGGACCTAAAAAAAAAGATGCTATGTCCGAATTGACACATTAGCCGAGGCCGTTAAAACCAAGTTCAACTGTAGTATGTTCGTAAATTCTTATAAGTTCAAATGTATTAATTAGTGGTTTTCAGCTCCAATTATATAACCACTAAAAATTATTACTGTTTTAGCATGTTTTCTTTATGTTTGAGGCATCAAACTAGCTTTTTTGTTCATTTTGAAAATCCGGATCGGGTCCTGTCTCAATTATTTGTATTATCTCTACTGTCTGTGATTTTTTTTTATTTTTTAACCCTTTCCACTCGAGTGTCGAGGCAGCCCCGCATCCTACTAATCCGCACGAACCCCTATGTCGGGCGAGCCCCGAACTCGCTATGATAACGTTCTTTGATTGCATTTGAACAGACGTAGTGACTTTGATGACCGCTATTGTTGAAGTTTGAGATGTGCTGCTATCTGTGGAATTTTTTTAGGACCACTTGAGTTCAGTTTCTGTGGTAAATAAATCTTAGAAAATGTAATGTTTGCCGTCTTTGGCCGGTCTGTAAACAGCTACCTGCTCTCGTCGTTGTTTGGTTCCTACTTACTACGCAGTGTTTTATTGAGCTTACGCGTTGTTTAGTTTTGTTGTACTAGGTTATCGTATGTAATTTCACAGTTTATTTTTGAATATCGTTCTTTTAATAATAATGATTGTTGTAAAATAAAATGAATGAAGACGACGGCGGTTTGTTACAAAATGACGTTAGTGGTGACAGAACTTTTGTTTCGAACCTGAGTGATTAAAATATTACCAATCAGTTTTGAAAAAAGCTTTTCTTACTAGTTTTGATCTACATAATACTGTTGTTAAGCAATAAAATAAATAGTTGAGGCAATTTTGTACAAGTTGGTGTCAAAACTAATTGTTTTCATAAAAACTCATTTTTTACAAAAAACTTGCTTTTCTATTATAATTTTTTTATAATTTATTATTGTGTCTAAAACATGTATAAACCACTTAATTTTGTTTATATAATGATGTAGACAACAAAAAACAAGCAACAAATATAGGTCTTCCCATTGAACATTTTTCCAAAATTCTTGTTTATTCCTGTTTTTTGTTACAACTTTTTTTATATTTTTTTCAATAAATAAAAATTAAAAACATATACTTAAAAATAGAAATATATGTTTTTTTTCATACCAATCTATACTTTAGTCATAGAAGAAACTAAAAAAAAAACAAAAAATCAGCCTTTTAGAACTGACAGAAATATTTTTTTTTTTTTTGGAGCAAACATGTGCAATATTCGCTCAAAATTAATCTGACCTGATAGCAACACTAGGTCTCCAGTAATTGGAGTGGAAAAGGTTAATGGAAGACTAAAAAAATATCTTAGTAAGAATTTAAGCTCAACTAAACACATTTGATATTTACAGGTTTACCAGTTGGACAACATATATTCTTATCAGCAATGATTGATAATGAACCCGTTATCAGATCTTACACTCCTGTCACTTCAGACGATCATGTTGGTTACATGGATCTTGTTATTAAGGTAGTCAACTATTACATTTGTTGTATGTATGCAAGTTAAGAAAGATATTAAAGAGTATAGTATTAATAACTTTTGTATAAATGGTAAAATATAAATCAATTTAAACAATCTTAACCTTATGCACTCCATCTGTTTGACATTTAATTGCTCAATCAGATCCAATTGAAATAGAACTGTTCAGAAATAAACTTACCAATAAGAATTAAAAAAAAAAGAAAAAAATATTTAAGACGCAAGACATTTTTGTTTTCATTTAGTGGAATAATGTATATAAATGTTCATTTGTTCAAAATCTTAAATCGTTGAAAGTTCTTCACCAATTTAAAAAAAAATTTTGACACAATGTTACATTTGAATACACACGTATTTTTATATACTACCTTTTGAAAAACATTAAAATATTTTACGGCAAAGGGAGCACAATATACTAAATAATAATTAAATGTGTTTATTGTTGATAGAGTAATCAGCTGTTAGCTATAATATTTCTATTAAGACCTGATTTCAAACTGTGAAAAGCAATTAATTGTGTTTCTAACTTTTATGTTAGATTTTTATTAAAGGGTAAATCTGAGCCTTGCTGGTTCTTTTAACCTTTATTATAACTGCTGTTATAAAATATACGGAATAATTTGATTTGGACATTTAACATTATTTACTATCTTAGCTTTGAGGTTATTATTAATCCTACACCTTTATTATAAAATGTGTGAGTAGCCGGTTCCAACAGGGTTGATGTGCAGAGCATGCAGGATGTTCTCCTAGTTTTGAATGTATTTATTCAGAAAAATCAGTCAGAACTTAAAAATAAGAATAAAAGAATTTAGATGTTGAAAATACTGTACTTGTTTTTATTAAATGTGTCTATTGTAAATATAATTGTCCAGAAAAATCTCTTTTCCAGTGTCAGGTTTTGAGAAATATTTGTACTTGAAAATTATTGTAATGTTATTAAAGAAAGTTATTTATTTTCAGTGCCGGTCTCAACGTTTAGGCAAGTTCACCCCAAACAAATACTTTGAATTTATTTGTCCTACACAATAATTTTCCAATGTAAAGGGTGCAAGGTCTAGAGTGACCTCTTCAATACTTTGTTTCATAATTAATATTAATACATTAATACAACAAATTAGCTGAATATTATTAATTTACATGAGCAAAACATAAAATACTACACAGCACAGCTAGATGTAGTCTGCTTAAGAATTGAAACAATCCCACACTGCCTTGGCGCTCATGCACTCTGATAGGTTGTAAGTTTTATCTAAAAGTATTTCTTAGTGATGTAGAGCATACAACATAACTACCAAATCAGTTCTTAACTCAATTTCGAAATAAATGGTCTTTGATACTAGGCTACTCATTTATTCATGGATAAGCCTTTTCATTTATTATTTAAATTTACTCTCCAGGTTGTCATTTTATAAATTTAAAAGAACTTTGCTAAGGGAGTATCCAAATCAAACAATTTGAATGCCATTTCATAACACAAAATAAACTTTGAATATTATGCGTTATAATATTTGCTTTGAGGTTATAAACTGTATATAAATACAACCTTATATCATCAAAATATTCGTTTATACAAATTTTAAGAAGAAATACATATTCGTTTAACTTAATAATATAACAGCTGATTTCACCCATCATCTGTAATACGCAAACAAAACCTAGCGTGGATTATACTTTTTGGTTATATTTACAACTTCGATCAATAATATAGCCTATAATAGTAATAACTTCTAAATCATTTGATCTATCTATATGAAATAAAAGGCAATTAAAAGATAATATTTTTATCTTTCTTTGAATATATATAATAACATACATAAACACAAAATCTTAACAAATATTCCTACAGTATTATAGTTCTTATAATTGTACACATTTACCAAGTTAAAAATCCCCGTCTGCATAGTTAGGTAGACCTAGATAAAGTGTGTTGTTTAAATATTATTTTGTATGAGTGATGTATTTCTGATGTGTATCTAATTAATCCGCCTGTGATTTTTCACGGGGAATTGCTAGTTCATTAATAACAAACACCACGTGAAACATCGTAAAAAAAGTTACAAGATGCAATATCAAGCTGCTCAATTTCAAAGGAAAATTACAATGATATAATTAATATGATTTGTGACTGTCTATGTTAGAGTTGTAAAAACATTGAAATCTAATTAAATTGCAAATCACACATTCTTAACAATTTTAGAACATAGAAATCATAATAAAACTTGTGAGTTCTACAGTAGAGCTGTGTGGCAAATTAGCGATTGTCAAACGGTTGCCATTGTTGTTTGTTTCTCACTGTGTGTTGAGCATGGTTAATAATTTAAATTTGCCAATTGTGTCTGCAATTGTCATGAGAAATTATAACAAATAGAAGAGTCAAACAAGAACAATAATATTAGTTGTAAGAGTATCACTGTTAAGAGTAATATTGTTTGCTACAGTTCGGTTCTTCTTTTAGGTTTACATGAAAAATGTTCATCCAAAGTTCCCCGCAGGAGGAAAAATGAGCCAACACTTAAACAACATGAAGATTGGAGATACTATCGATGTGCGAGGTCCATCCGGCCGACTGAAGTATTTAGGGAGAGGTCAATTTTCTATGAAACTCTTACGCAAAGATCCTCCGAAAATTGTTAAAGTCAAGAGTGTCGGAATGATTGCAGGTATCTCATTAACAGAAATAATAAACTACCTATAGTATAGTTAAACATAATTTAATTTAACCTATTACTGTTACAAGCTACACCAAGATCAGTGTAGCTGATCATCTAACGATGTTCAAATTTAAAACATTTGTTATTTTCAATTTAAAAGGCTTTCATCTGCCACATGTTTTGGTTGGCCTTCGTTCAGTGTTAAAAGGTTGTATTATGGACATTAATTAACTAATTCACATATAGAAATTACTGTGTTATTAATGGTAAAAACCAATAATACTCCTATAGTACAGTAAAACTCCGGTTAACTGAACTAAAGGGGTGTAGCCGTTTTGGACAACAATTTTTTTGGTTAAGCCATGAAAATCAAACACACTACAGTTTTGAAAAGTTTTGAAGATCAAACAAATTCAAAAATCTCTTTGTAGGCTACACTTATGTTCTTTATTTAAATTAAAATTACATTTTTATGATTACTGTACATCAATATACAGTATACTGTATTTAACAGTTTGTAGTATTTGAATTACTAATTCAAAAAACTCTGTAATTATTGTTGTTTCTTGCATCCTTCCAAACGTGTGTGTCATGGTCTTAAGGCCTTCACACACTTAACATAGCGTCCGTCCGCGGACGCATGCTATGCTCTAGGCTATGCAATACATTGCCAGGCAATATAACTTAATCAAAACAAACTACATATGGTATGGAAGTCGACTTGGCGCCTGGAGAGGAAGAAATAAAGGCGAGTGCGCATGCATCGGTAGAAACATAGCGTCTATGTTTACAAAAAATCACTTCCCAGGTGTATGCTTGCGATATGTAGCGGGCATAGCATGTGTCGGCAATGTCGGTGTGAATTGTTCCTTAGGAGGGGTGGGAGAGTTAGCTGTATTGCTATAGTGGAACCCCCTTCTGCGGACTTTGATGGGACCATCCGGAGATTACGTATCTCCACATTTTCAACCTACTTTTTGCGTGTAAAACGTTAAGAATAAAGTTTCAGTTACTCTGTGCACGTAAATAAATGTGTGAAAAGAAATACGTAGTTTGTTTATTTTACGGTTTGAGGATTGGAAAATAAGCAGCCCGACATCAAAGAGGCTTCTAACTTTTTTCGAGTTCTGAGAAAACTGAATTCAAAGTTTGACATTGGCAAATTAATACTTGTAATTTCTAATAGATGTTTTTGTCGAAAAATCTTCTAAAAATCTTCTTTTTTTTGTGGAAAGGTAATGTTTCAAATTTAAATTTTTCTATTTACAATTTTTTTCTAAAACGTATATTGTGTAATCATCGTGTGGAAATTTTACTTTTCTAAACGGTTGACGCGTGTGACAAAACTCAGAGAGTCGAATCATTTTTTGTCACATTTCTAAGCCGTATAATGTTTAGAGTAACCTGTTTTGAACAGAATAACTATATACCATTGAAATCGTAAACATCTTGACTTTCTAATGCTGCCTTCCAAATATTCACCACTCTTATAATTTCAATGTTATTTGATTTCTTGCAATTGGACAGTTTCAACCAACGAAACAGCACATTTTGCAATCGAGATATTTTTTTACAATTCGATATGTTTGTATAGATTTGTTTATATCGGTTTGTAGACGACACTTCAATCTTTTGTTTCATGTAAATGGAACCAACTTTACTCTAACGGTTTTATAGGTGCAGTCTTGGGAAATACAGACTTTTGTTGAATTCAGAACTTGACTTGAGAACGTTTGGCTAACGGCTTTCTCACACTAGTTCTATTGTATTCGCTTGATCTGTGAGAACTTTTGACAATTTATTCTAATTTTGTGGTATAAGTAATACAATGTGAAATAGGATTACAAAATGAGAATTTCCAAGTATATAGATAAATTCTACGATTTATTCTCTACACTTTCTTATAATAATATTTCATTTTTGGGCAAAGGATATATTTCTAAATTACTATTCAAACTAGGCCTAGTTTTGTTAGCAGTCTTGTAGTAGGAACATAAAAACTGGTGTTTTGTAAAAAAAATTTGAAACTGAAATTTTTGTTTGTACACTTCTATTTAGAACTAAATTACACAACTTTTGTATATTTTGAAAAAAATTCTTCAGTGTATAAAATTATATGTTAATATAGCTTTCTTTTCAAATTGAATAGCCCCACGTTGCGGAGCCAATTATAAAATTATATGTTTTCTGTTAATATGATTTTCTAAATCAGCCACAAGTTATGAAGGCAATTATAAAATAGAAAAGTTCAAAACTCTCTTTGCAAAGTTAGACAACTTCCAATGAAAATATTCAATAAGCTAGGCCTATTTTAAAGAAATCAATGACTAGGTCTTTGTTTTACAATATTCCTTTATTACATGCAAAAGTGTTGCTGGTTCTTTTAAAGTTCTGTAGGCAATGTTCAGATTTACTGGTTACAAATTTTATAATTTTATAGAGCACTTAAAATATATAATCACAAGATTATATTCTAACAAAAATAATAAATATATTTACAAATGACAAATCATGACTCTATTTCTCGGGTTGAAAGGATCCTGGCCTATTAAATGTACAATCACAAATATAAAATTTAGGTCTATATCAAATAAAATATCTAAAACTAGAGAATGTTATATACAAAGTGTTAAAATAATTCAAGTTCTTTAAATATTTACAAAACTGGTTTTAGTTAACTATTGTTCTCTTTAAATAAAAGTCACTGGTCTATAATGGATAATGAATTTAGGTGGATATTACCTCTTCAGAAGTTCAATTCGATTTGGTACTTTACCAATTATTAGTTATGTAACTTTTATAATTCTCTTTTATAGACGATCGAGAGTAATTTTATCTATTATTCTTCCTTTATTTCTTTTATTATATTTAACTTATTTCGCTTTTAAATAACTTCTGAATTTGTTAATACGTTTTAACAGTACAAGGTTTAAAGCTCAAGTAACAATTTTTTAGTTCAACTATACCGGCTTCTACAGACAGTGCCATTGCAATTATCTCTAACAATTGTTTTCACTACTTGGTCCCGTAAGTGGCAGGTGTTTCTGGTCACATACACAAAATATATTAAAAGTTTATTTTTATTGTTTTTTATCGGAGATATTTATGTTTTTACAATGTTTATAATAATATTTAACCTTTATTAGTCTTAATTTGTCCGAAATACGTAGTTATTTACTTTTATAAATCAATATAACTGTATCTTTATTCATCACCGAACACAATCGTAAAACAGCTGTTCTCAATGCATCTATGGTCGTCGTATTCAGTTAGTCATGCAACTTTGCATTCACAGCACACTCACCAATAACCTTACTTTGTTTGGTTCAACACTTTTTCAATTTTATAACACTTTGTTTAATAAACTATACATTGCTTTTGAAATTTAACTCTATTACAACTTATATTACACAAATAATACATACGCTACTACTTATTATGTGAAACATTTTGAATACGTAGTTAGGCTCAAGCTATGCCTAGTTGCAAATTAAACTTGATTTGTATATAAAAGGTAAGTTAAGTGTTACTTAGATATAATATGAGTGTTTATAGTTATTTCTTTATTATATACTATTTCCTGACGTGAATTTACTTGTTTTTAAATGATTTTGTCTATATCGAATTTGAGGTTAAATTTAGACTACCTATCTTGTCAATCTTTATAGCCTAGGCCTACTTTTCACAATCTTTTAAGTTAGTTTACCAGGACCCTTCAACTTTTTGTGAATTTGTTATATCCCAACTGGATCGAAATGTTATAAGTGTTATATAACTTTATTTATGTTATTTTTGGTAAAATTCGTCAGACGATTAGACAATTTCTTTCATTATGTTATATCTGATTCCAAAATGTAAGGTTACATACAATTTTCAAGTTTATAGTTCAATTCTATGGTTTATTATCTACAATTTCGTATAATAAAATTTCATTTTTGGGTAAAGCATATATTCCTAATAAGTTTTACAAAATAGGTCTAATTGTTTTAGCTGTCTTGTAGTAGGAACATAGAAACTGGTATTTTGTGAAAATTTTTTTTGAAATTGATATTTTTGTTTATATACTTCTATTTAAAAGTAAATTACAAAACTTTTGTATGTCTTGAAAAAAATTACAAAACATGTTTACTACGTTCTATATAGGCCTAAAGTTAGATTTTTTCCTGTTACTGAATATGTTTTGCTTCCTGAGCTAATAACTTTTACAATTTTACATCAATTAATCTTTTTATTACACATGTGAATTCTTTAGATCTTTTTCTATAAAACAGCTATGGAACACTTTTGGATTGGGGTTCATTAACTATTTTTGGCGAATTTTTGAAAAAAATGCTTGCAAACGCCAACATATCCATTTTTGTTAACATTGCTGCTTCTAGGGTTAAAAAAAACAAGACTATTTTCTTGATCAATTAGAGAAAATTGTATTTGGGGTGAATTACAAAAAACAAAGAATGTATCTTCTACGTTTGTCGAGGAAAAACTATATTTTTTAGCATTCTTAAGAAAGTTATAAAAGGTTTGCGAGGGCTTTGCTCTCTAAAACCTGTATTTGAACAATCTTCCTCTGCTGTCCTATTTAGCTTGAGTTTTGTTGTGCAGGAGGTACTGGCATCACGCCCATGCTGCAGCTAGTAAGGCATATCACCAAGGATCCAAACGACAACACAAAGATGTCCTTGTTGTTTGCAAACCAAACTGAAAAAGACATACTGCTACGTGAAGAACTGGAAGAAGTGGCTGCTAAATATCCTGAACAGTTCAAGTTGTGGTATACGGTGGACACTGTTACTGAAGGTGACTTAACCTTATTTTATACATTTAAACAATTTAAGAAAAAATGTGATTAGAAAATAGTTTAAAATGTATAGTTAGCCAATAACATAAACATTAAATCCGGGTGATTCAAAGTGAATATCGGGATTTTAAGGCTTTTTAGTATTCATTACATTTTACTTACAATTATAAAAAGTTTATCAAATTAATGAAAGTGCAACTCAAACAGTTTTTCCTGCATGTGTTCAATGTGAGCACCATTCGTCACACGAAGTCGATAGCCGAGTTTGTCCCAAACCTTGATCTGTGTCTGGAATAATTGTTGCAACAACTGCTTCAATCCTGTTTCTTAAGTCGGGTAGGTCAACTGGTAGCGGAAGCACATACACATGATCCTTTTTGAACTTTCAAAAATCGTATGGCTTCAGATCAGGTGAACGTGGAGGTCTACAACGTCGTTTAACCAATCGCCTACTTATATCAAAGCCCACTAAAGAATACCGTTAAGGGACGGGCTTGTGTTCACCGAGACCTTGAACGCTTCAATCGCCGTAGTGCGACGTTGTCACGATCTTCCCACCCTTCTAACTGACTGCGGCTGACTCAACGCATTTATAATTCTTTAAACTGTGCGATCAAGCCTCGAGCGGTAAATACCAGGAGTGTTCGAGGCTAGTAGATATGGCAACGCTGCGCGCCCATCCTATTGGCCGCCATGCAACGGTATTCTTTAGTGGGCTTTGATATAGTTATACCAGTGAGGCGGTACACTATCTTGCTGCCAAATACAGTTCTGAGTTAATACAAGTTCTGTACCAAATACAGGTTCAGCTTCTGAGGAAAGAGCCATAGTTGTAGCGCCTCAAGATAAGAAACACCGGTTACACTTGCTTCAGAAAAAAAGAAAGCCCATAAACTTTCCGCCGGTGTATGGCGCACAAAAACCTTTAATTTAAGAGAGTCTCTCGTTGTAACTGTATCATCTCGTGTTGATTTTCTGACCCCTAGATGCGCACATTTGTTCACAATGTCCATTTAGGTGAAATATCGATTCATCACTGAAGACGACACGATTAAGAAAATCTTCATTGTCATGCAGCAGCATATCGTTTGCAAAGTTGGCACTTAAACCGTAGTCTGTAGGCTTTAGAGCTTGTAAGAACTGCAAACTCCTTAACCCTCAAAGTGGCAGACTGCAGTCTCTCGGGCGCAAATGCAACCCGCTCGAACCTTAGCGAGAATTTGCATAATCGATAATTTAATCCACTTAAAATCATCCAATCGTAATAAAACTGGCACCATTGGAAAGGAAATGAATTAAACTTTAATTTTTTTATTTACAACTTTTAGTAAAACGTATATTTACATACATAATCATCGTTTTAAAATATGCATATCGTGCTACAGCTATTTCCGCGGGCGAATCTGCATACAATTGTACTGTTATTTGCCACTTCTTCAACGTTGAAACCCCCCTACTGAAGTATTTATATCGAGATTATAAAGCTACCATTGGATTCTTCAAGATTTTATCTTTCTAATGGTGCCTTCCAATCAGATGTCACTATTTTACAGGATTTATTCATACAATGTCTGTAAACCCTTGCGATTGGACAGGTTTTCAACCAATGAAACAGCCCATTTGTCAACAGATATTACGCTTACTCTATCAAATGTTTTGACAGATGGTTTTACACCATTTTGTAGAGAAAAGACTGATCTTTCTAACGGTGGGAATTGAACTAGAATAAACCAGTTTTTTCGTTTGTCTAGACAGTAGTGAAAAGTACATGATTAAAGCGATCTGTTGTGACCGATTGCTCCGTCTCGTTCCCACGTAATTCAAAACACCCTTCTTGTAAGACCTTTACCGACGGCAAAATGTGTGATTCATGTCATTTTGTTATTCAAATAAAGATAACTCAAACACTTTTGTGAACTAAGGAAAGACAATTATACAGTTCTTTTCTTTGATTTATCCTCTAGAATTTGTTATAATAATATTTAATTTTTGGGCAAAGCATATATTAGTAAATTACGTTTCAATCTAGGCCTAGGTTTGTTAGCAGTTGTGTACTTGGAACATAAAAACAGTTTTTCTCAAAATAAGAATTTGAAATTGATAAATGTTTTTATACAGTTCTATTTAGAACTAAATTACAAAACTTTTTTACGCTTACGAAAAAAATACAAAAAATGTTTACTACTTGTTATGTAGGCCTAAAGTTGAACTTTTTCCTTTCATTACTGAACATTTTTTGTTTCTTGAGCTAATAACTTTTACAATTTCAAAAGAAACTAATTTTTAGTGGCTCATTTCAATTCTTTGAAGTTTCTTCTACAAAAAAGCTACTAAACACTTTTGGATTTTTGTTCATTTACTATTTTTGGCAAATTTTTAAAAATATGCTTGCAAAACGCTAAAACGGGCTGGTCAATTTTAGCTTTAACGATGCCAGTTCTAGGGTTAAAACTCTTCACATAGACTTGACTGCAATTGCTAATTCAAGTCTAGCCTTCCGAACTGATTTCTTGAGGTTACACCTAAAGGACTCTCTCACTCGTTCTTCAGTCACTCTTGGTCTCAGATCAAGCTCACAACTCACAAGAGATTAAGGCTGTAATCTACTGCATCCATGTGAATTGTACGTTGTAGTTTAATCAAGCAAATCTAAATATCAGTATGCATGCAATGCAGAATGATGTAAAATATGTTGTTGGATCCTCTGTTGTGTTGTCTATTTTATAATTTAACTTGCTCTTTTTAAACCTAATTAATTAGTATTAATTTTTAATGCTAAATTTTGGGATTTCGAGGGGGGTGTTTGACCCCCTAAACTCCCCCTCTGGCTACGGCCTTGGTTTATATGAACTTTTTCTTTATTTTCACTAGGAGAACACAGCCTGAAAGTTTCTCCGTTTCTTACTAAACCACCTTGTATAAGTTAGTTGGGATGAAAACCAAAGTACAGTACGACCTATCACATCCAGACCCTCCCATAACCGGACGCATCTCCAAAAAAATTTTAGTTTTATGGCTGATGGGGTGGAGAAGTGAAAATTGTAGCTAGGATAATGCCGCGCCTAGTCTATTCTTAGCGGGCTGTGACCTTGAAACGATCAATGACTCTCTCCCCGAAAATCGTAACTTTTTCAAAAAATGATGTTGCCATTAGTGTTCCTTTAGGTACTGCAAGTAAAACTTAATTTATATTTTACTGTGCCGAACAGTAGGCCTACCGGTAATTTTTTTAAAGCTAGTGTGTTTATAAGTACAGTACCTACATACTTTAGATATTTAATTACTGTAATTATTTAATTACTGTACTGTAATAATTAAAATTGTTTTTTTACAATGTTAACTGTTTTCTTTTATTTACCAATAGTCTATGGTTGTGTACAGAACGTCAATTTGTTAGCCTATATAGTACATCGAAGTACAGTAAATACAAGTCCAAACCGCTTGAAACATCTAAAAATAATATTCAACAATAATGGCTTTTATTGTTTTGAGCCCTTTGACTATTTATAAATGACCTTGCTATATACGGATTTTTCCATATCCGGATCGGCCGGTCGCCACATTAGTCCGAATATGACAGGTTGTACTGTATGTTAATGTAAAACTTTGATCTGGAGATTACCTGGACAATGTCCATAACTAGAAAACCACCTTGTCAAAAGTTTTATCTCACTAACACAGTAACTAATTATTAAGTAATAAGGCATAATAGTATTGTGTATATCTCCATGTTACAGGTTGGAAATACAGCTCAGGTTTTGTGTCAGCAGACATGATTCAAGCGCATTTGTTTCCTCCATCTGCGGATACATTAATATTAATGTGCGGTCCGCCTCCGATGGTTAACTTCGCATGCATTCCTAATTTGGACAAATTAGGCTACGATGCGAACCTCCGCTTTGCCTACTAATAGGACTGTTAGTGTTTCTAGCGTGTAATATATATTTAGGTAGTTAAAGATGATGCTTGTTATATTTTTATTTTCAGAAATAGTTATTTAATTTACTTTAAATATAATTTGTTTACTTAAATATAATTTGTTACTTTTTAAATAATATTTATGAAAATGCATTTTCATAGATAGTTTTCCTACCTCTATTCAGCCTTTGAGGCTTGCCCTTATGGAGTGTTTATGCACAAATTATAAAAAAAAACTAAAATTTTATTTTAAAACTGTACTGATGTATTTTTTTATGCATTTAGAAGCGTAAATCTCCTTAAGGGGGCATAGGACTGAGCCAATGCTTACTATATATTCTCTACTGATAAACAGTTTTGTAAAATCGCCACATCGTCAAAAAGTGTAAAATTCATGATCTCGTACAAACTTTACTTGAAAATACCTTTCAACTTAATAATATACAGAAGAGCCGCGGTTATTTGAGTTCCGGGTTAACCGAGGTAGTAAAAAAACCGAAAAAAACTCTTTTTGCAGTAGACGCATGCGTTAAAGCATAGATCATGAATAATAAATAGATCTTGCATCCATACGGGGGCTGTGTGCCGGAAAAAAGGTTGTCGTGAAAATAGTACATGATCCCGCCGCGAGGTAGCGCTAGGGAGATATCATTGTTAGCATTGGTGTTTCAAACAGCTTCCGTCGTTTCACCAATAGATAGCGCCAAAAAATTTGAATTTCCAATGGAACAAAATATTGCATTGGATCGGAGTTCTATTAGGTTATCCAAATACAATGGTTAAAGTAACCACGCAAAGTGAAATCCGCATATAGCGGCAAATCTACTGTACTGTACTTATATTAGTCGCATAATGTTTCGTCAAAAATGGTCCCGGTAAATAAAACGCAGTTTTTAATCATTATTAAATACTGTACAATACAGTAATTCCAGTGATTTGCTAATCATCAGTGGGATTAGGATTTTTTTACGTTTTAAGGTATTTTGACCGGTACAAGTGCTGTTTATTCAAGAGAATAATAGATTTTCTAAATAAGTAACGTAATTAATTTATTTATAAGTAGTGACCTAAATAAACAATATAACAAATTGAGTAATCAATAATATTAATCGGGTTGTCGGATACACTTAGTAGCGTAGTAAGCGTAGACGTCTGTGATTGTTGTTTACGTGATGGTGATGTCATTATTCCTTATCTTGCACCTGCTTCTGTCCGACCTTCTATTGTGTCTAATTTCTACCCTGTCCGGCCTTCCCCGGGCTCTCACAAGTCTCTTTTAGTTTTTGTGAATACAGTAGTTTGATTCAGTATCAAGTAAACCCTCGCTCTTAGTAAACACTCGTCATACTGCACATCGTTTGTTTAGTTTTCAAGCGAGCGAGTTCCGTTAAACAGAAAGCACTTATGGACTTCTTGAAAAAATATTTTTTTTACTGGAACATGTACCGTAGCCTATGTCTTTTTATCATTTTGAATTTTTATTTTATTTTCATTTGGACGTTAGTTTTTCATTTGATAATACAGTAATTGCGTTTTTTTCACATCTTTGACCACGTTTACTGTATGTTTCCCTCTCGAGTCCGTGTTACCCTTGGTCCACATTACCTCAGGATAACTGCGGCTTTACTGTATTTGGCTTGTCACTAATACTTTTAATATTAGCAATTCCACGATTCGATCGTACCGCCAATTCTTTCAAAACTATTGCACGTTTATCACTGATACTGTTTAAACTAATGTGCTATTTACTTTGCATTTCTTTTGAAATTAACAATAGTAGCATTCCAATTTGCCTACTGCATACAACTTGTCCACTTGCTATAGTATAAGGAGTAAGTGTAAAGTTATTGTTATCCTGTACAAAGTTATTTATATATAACAGGTTGTTTAATTTTTAAGATGCACTAAATAATATACCACTATTTCTTTTATTAATACAACTGCCCAGGTTTAGGTATATTATATAAACGGTGTCTATTTTATACAAGCTATATTTATAATATTGTTACTTTGTTAAATTTATATTTAAAAATAATGAATTGTTAGTTTAGATTTGATTTAAATTTTGTTTTTAAATGTTGAATAACTGAAAATAGTTCTTAAGTACCTTTTTAGTGTAAACACCATTCACTTTAAAAACGTATAAAGCTTAGAGTGTCCAAGTTTGGGTCAATCACTATGAAGCTATTAATTTTTAATTTCCAAAATAAAAATGTGTTAAAAAAATATTCCGTTACACTTGTCATCTTGAAAGGAATGTATTTTAAGAAGGAAATGTATCGTTTCCTTTTCATTGTACAACCATGTGAAAATTTGAAGCAAAATTAATCAAACCTGTATATTTAAAAACTCTCATTTAGTTAACAAATAACAAATGTAGATGCTAAATTTTCAAGAAATATCGGAGGGTCTATTCTCCTTAAGAAACCTGTTGAACATCAAAACTGCTGACTTTTTCCAAAGTCGTTTAAAATAAATTATACAAGAATATAAAGTTTTTCTACTTACATTATTAAAATATCATTTATTTGACTAGACAATTAATTGCAAAACCAATTTTAAGTAGATTTAAATTGTTTTATTTAAATAGATTTAGGTATAATTATAATATAAAAGCAGGTAAATAGATTTAGAAAAAGTAATGTTTAAATTGTTGGTTATATTAATGTTTGGAAGTTCAACACCTCAGCGGATGTTGTAGGAGTGGCACTGGAATCTCTTCTTCCAAATTAAACAGGTGTTTAATGGGATTGGGCTTTAGTAGATAAATACTAAACTTGTGATAAAAGATGGGTTATGCATTTTATTATGCAAACACCAAATATCAATAGGTAATAATAGTCTGTTAGTGCTTTTTAAGGACGCATAAATATCATGTTAGAACAGTAGGCAGGCATTAATGTTAGTAAATTTTAATCTGTACGCCGACAGTGAATATTCTACAATTTATATGATAAACACTCTGCTTCATTGTGATGAACAAAATGTTGTTAGTTAAAACCAAATAATTAAATGAAAAATAAAATAAATATTTATTTTAATACTTTTTCATATTTATTTACATACTCCTCATTCTGTTAGTCGTGTATGAGAGGCTTTGGTGTCTATAAAAAGGAAATGTACCAACATTCCAGTTACGGTTAATACAGATACCGGCACGATTGCGGGCACTTGAGCAAACTGCTACTAACCTGACTAAAAACATCAGTACCCGGTACATCTCTGTTAAACATGTTCACAGCTAAGGACGCACATGTGAGCTTGATATTGAACACTATGAGAAGCGGCCGACTGACGCACAGTGCATTGCACGCCAACTCCCGTATTGGGAATATTTTCAATACACAAGGCATTGCGTGCTTCGCACGCCAACCAGCATATTGGGAGTATTTTCAATACACAAATAAAATTTTAGTGATTATTACGTAGAAAGGTTAAAAAATAAAGTTATTTCTACTCATTTAGGATATACATTTAAAAAAAATAAAAGGTCAGCTCCCAGCATAGGAAATACGAAATTAGCATAGCAGTGAACTTGTTATGGCTGAGGTAAACATCCACTAGTTTTTTTGAAGGACGAGTCATATTAGGAAGCGGTGTTGGAAAATGTTTTTTTTCTCCACTTACCAGGGCGAGGCCAAGTGCCAGGATTCACGCCGATATTTGTATCACGCACTACAAGGTTCAGTAGGTAAGTCAGTCAGGTGCGCACTTGTTGTCAGGAAACGGCTTCGTCTATGGATTAACCTCCGCTTCTGTATACAGGGTGAATCTGACGACCCTTGTGCGCAATGTATAGCGATTGAACCAAATGAGCTAAAGCCTTCGTTTGAACTTAAATCCCCTCCTATTTCGACCTTAGCGAATTCAGTAAAAATGTTTTCAAATCTCAAAAGTGCTTTTTTGGAGGGTGGGGGTCGATTTTGGAAAATTTTCAAATGTAAAGGTAGGTCGAGTGGTATCACATTTTATAGGTCTCTGTTCACTGATCATTTTGGGGAAAAACGTTTTAACTTATCTTACTGCGTATGTACAAGTGTTCCAAAACGTCCAAAAAGTAGTGTTGGTAAAACTCAAAAACTCCAAATAGTAACGTTAGTCGTGAAGCACATCATTGAAAAGGTGTTTCAAAAACAAACATATTTTGTATTTGAAGTTTGACTTTATCTCTAACCGTTTCAAAATGGCGCCTGGGAAACTTATTTTGCACCCTGGTGGTCTGATTCTGCAATACTCAAGGCACTAAATACTGTATCACCAACATCTCGCTAAACCTTCTTGTATGTTCTGATTCAAGAAGTGTTCTTGAATTCATCCAAGATATGTATTCTCCTAACCCTTTGGTTAAAGATATTCTGCTTTCCAAGCACAGAATTTGGCTGCGAAATACTGAGGCTGACCTAGCTGCTAAGGAAATCACACACTCACAGCCTAATGCGAAGTGTGTAATGTTATCTGACTTTGTGTCCATTTTGAAGCAAACCTTATTTAGACAGTGTGAAGCGGCACAAAATAATAAACTACGAGAAATTAAGGATAGTGTTTGGCCATGGATATCTTGAAGCTGTCGAGAAGAAGTGGTGTTTTCAGCATACGCATAGGCTATTCCGTGTTAACTCATGGGTTTCTGATGTATTATGGGGTTCTACCACTTTGTCCTTACTGTGGGGATCAAGCAACTTCTTTTGGAGTGTAGGAAATTAAAACATGAAACAGGTTTTGCCTGCCAAATTGCATTCAGAAGATGCTGGATGATGATACCCAGATCCAACCATATTCATATAAATGGTGTTAGTGTTTCTCCATCATTTGAATGTGATTGGTAACATTTAAAGATTCTTGTTGTTTTGTTCTATTTTATTTATCCTTATTGTATATTATTTATTGTTATTGCTAACTAGTTTCAATGGTGTGTCATAATTGTTGAATTTTTGTATGCGTTTGTGACTTTTGGTATCTCTATTAAATTAATTTCTGAGCATTATATAAATGCTCTGCGATTTCCAGGCTATGACATTCACTCAGGTTTTTCGCCTCATAAAATTTTTTTTCTAAATCAAAAAATACACATGGCATGACTCATTGTCAGAGCCGATTACATGAAGAACAATCATATTGCTTTTGGGAATTGCACTTTTAAGACTTTATACTATTTAAATTGGACTAAAGAACAATGCATCTACTGTCAACAGATTGAATGCTTGCGCATGGAATGCGGCCGCTATTGGCTAGAGCAGCCTTGTCCCCAAGCCTCGCCAATAGTAGCGTGGTTGTCATTGTGATGGCAGCCCCTACCACTAGTTTGTGCAGTGGTGGGAGAACTCTTTCCCGCACCCCGCTGCCCCCTCGCATGCATTCAAGTCATCTGCTGACAGTAGGTTCGGATTTCACCCTGATAGATGAATAGAGAATTTGGCGTCTTCTGGTGATTTAGATGATCTTAAAAACCTTCCAGAATTTACAGATCCGGATAAATGATAGTTTGGATAATAACACTAATTATCCTATAATAATCAATAACTAATAATTAGGTCATGACTGATGAACTAATAATTTTAGTAATGACTGATGAACCAATAATTTTTTTCAAGATTAATGAATGCTCAATGACACTTAATACGATTGTAAATTTGTTAAATGAAGTTAAACTCAGAAAAGGAAAGGCAAATATAGAATATTTGGTTTCCTACGAGAAATGAGAGAGGAAGCAAAATTACAGTCAAAAAACTTTGAAAATATGTCACTAAAATAGGGGAACTCCCATCCCCCCAAAAAATATTAAAACGTACGAAGTATCCCTGAGAATATAAACAAAAGTAGGCTGCAGTTAGTAAAAATAATTTTGTATCAGTAAGTGGTGATATTAATAATAATAGTAGAAAATAGAGGTTCTCAATTTAAAGATTACTTTCAAATCCAAGCGTAGGACACATTGTTCATTGTTTTATTTTTAATCAAAACGTTTGGTTGTCGCCATTCCAAATATTGATTTTATAAATAAATCAATATTTTTTTACCGTCTTACAATAATCAATTTTAAAATTTTTCTGCCATAGTACGACGGCCATTTCAGTTATTCACCCATTTTTAAGCTTTGTAGCCGTACAATCCTGTGTCAAAAATTGTTAACACAAAAAAGCTCAATCACAGTATAATATTAACACAAACACAATAATAAATTAAAAACTGAACACGATATATTATTTAAGAAACAGAGTCAATTCAAATATCATCAACTGGTTAGGCCCAACACTCCAATACATATTCCGGGCGACGGTTAATCCCGCTAATCGATGGAGGGGGGTTGCTTATCTACAAAGAAATATATAGAACAGAAAGGAAAATCTTTAAAAAAAAGATTTTAAAAGCATATTCCATCTGCTAAACAAAATGCACATTTAACAGAATTTAAATTTATCAAACACCATATTCAAGCCGACCATTGATATTCTTGCTCGAAAGACCGTCTTAAAATATTACATCGTTGTAAAAAGGGCTGATTTGTGAATTCACTTGAGCCATTTGAGATATACAACAATTATAAAATAGACAATAATATTTTACTAAATGAAAAACTTAACTTTGATTCTAACGCATTGTCTGATATTGGAGATCAGCTTTTTTTGGACAGATCAGCCGAGGTGTTACCTGATACGGATACCTGATTTATATAAGGTGAGGGACACTTGTGAGTATTAGGAAATAATTGAGTCATAAAATTTATATTTAAGTAGAATAAAAAGTTAGTTTTACATTGAAAGAATTCATGTTTGTGAATCATGAGATCAAATTTAAAGAACTCAGTTCTGCACATAGTGTAAAGGCATCATTGATATTTTTTGTTTTTGGAGTTTAGAGCTCATTCGTTATGTGGTGGCGCTTGTAGGTAGGGTGGTCTGGCTTGGAGTGGGGAGGCTAGCCTGCGGAGGGGAAGTGTCTACCCGTGTACACTGCAATGTCTGGCGTCCTGTCCTTCCGCGGCTTTATCAAAACTAACTGTATGGTATTTTGAAACGAATAACCAGCTACAGCTATGTTCCCTGACTGTGACAATTAGTTAATTTATTATATGTGTTATTAAAATAATGAACACTCTTACAATAAAACAATCATTTTATAGGATGAATTCAAATTACTTACAAATTATAAGTACTCCACACCACTCATTGATCCATCACTGTCAGAATCGGAATCATCATGTCTTGTTTACTTTGATCACTATTTCCGCTGTCGATGCTGTCTTCAGCTAAATTAAGAACAATCTTTTCTGAATTTTCATCAATAATCTGTTCAAGTTTTAAATATTCATCCTCAATTTCCTCTACATTTTTAAAACGCTTAGTTTTATTTTCTTTAATTATTCGTTGAATGTGCCTGCGGGACACCCCTGTGGCCTAGGCAACTCTTTCTTGCACTTCCCTTTTCATAATAAAAATATCGCTTATGAGCTCGTGCCTGGCTGTGAATAATTTTCTTACCCCTAATTTTTGTTCTGTTTTGTTTCAATGCCATACTAATAACAAAAGCAAAACAAGTCATCAACAAATCACTATACTACTAATTAAACAATATCTTTTGTCGTACAATACATAATTGATTGTAATACACTGTGTAGTTGCTGCCAGCAATTTCTAGAAACGCACTGACGAAAGGAAGGCGGAACAATGGTTCTCTAAAAAGTGACGTGAAACCTGTTTGCCCGATGAAGGTCAAGCGCCACTACATACCAAACGAGCTCTAGTTAAAGTTGTTCTATTGAAATAAAAATATTATGAAATATTCATGCGGTGCGGATTATCCGCGAATGTCACGGAAAATGCTGTAAATCTGTACTGTATTTTCTTACGAGTGATCAACGAAGAAATTTAGCAAAAAGTTGAACTCTACTGACGATTGTATTGTAAACAGTATACAGTAAAACCCCACAGGCCTTCTCTGAACTCACAATAGCCTGGCATATGTTGCTATTTTTGTCTCTGTCATGCTTTGTTTCTAGTCGTATGGTTGCTTCGAAGAGCAGTCGGCCAAGGTCGCTAACCTTCCCTTCCTGCTTCCCCCTTGCAACGCCTATCGGCCTATGACTCTACCCTCAACTTCCTAATCCCTCCCTCTCACTTCCTTTCTCTCTCTCTCTCTTCTATTGACACGCCCACCTTCTTTTCTTCACTCACCCTCTTCGGTTGACACTTAGAGTGATTGCTAAATCACTTAATTTCGCGGATAATCGGGAGTTTACTGTATTTATATTCTCATAGTGAAATTATAAAGGCAGTTGCTGATAGTTTTAGTTCCACTGTACATTAAGACACATTGTTTACAGTTTGGTATGAAGCTATAGGCTGGTGAATTATTAGCTTGAGGGTTTCACACCCACCGGGTGTCTGGGGATTTAAAAAAAAAATACCAAACGGAAAAACTGCACTTTTAGGCCTTCTTATACTAAAATTTGACTGTTTTTAAACAGCACTGAAAAGCATGTAATGGGAAAGAATCGAGTTATAGATTTGATGATAGTTTGGTATGTAAATTAATTATTAATGGAAAATTGAGAACGATGTTTTCTTATATATTAGTATGAGATAAACAAACACACAACGGAATAAGCCCACTGTTAGCGTAACCATGTAAAACGTAGCTTCGGATAAAGTCGGGAGTCGCTGTATCTAAACTGCAACGGCAAAACAATGTTATAATGACAATTCCCATTAGCTCCCCTAGCCCGAGTTATAAGGTTCAGTCTTTGAGTTGTACCGGTAACTGTGAACGACGCTTCTGGAGCCGCGCTTTGTAACTCGCTGTCGTATTTTACAAACTTTTCATTCTATATTATTGGATTTATGAAACTCACAACTAAATATTTGTAGTCGTTAAAATATGGTACTAAAGCAAATTGCTTGGGGGTTCACTGAACCATTGAAGCTATAGCACGAGCCGCCACTGACTGTAGGGCTGTTTTTTGCCATTTTTTCAACCCTTTATTTCTCAGTGTCAAGTTTTTTAGCAACAGTTGGTGACTTGGGAAGAGGTGGAGACAAAATCACAAATAAAATAAACTAGAAATAAATAATTATTTATTACAAATACTAATCTTCTTACAGTAAGTTACTACAAGCCAAACCAACCGGGTAATCCTGGTCTGCTTTTATTCTTATCTACAAACTGCTTGTAAGCTATTTGAGATTCTTCGCTGGTTTTCTCTCTTTCATCTTTAGTTTTCTGTACTTCTTCTTCTGGACAGAGATTGGGAAATTCAAAAGTTGTTCCTGCAGGCTGAAATTAAAGTTTTTCCATTAACTAGTAAACGTGTTGAGCTAAAAGTAAGTAGATATTTTAACTTTTAAGATGTTTCATATTAATTTAATTCGGAAGAAAATATAAACAATGTCATGGATTTATCAACATCTAACAATCCCTCGCCTTTCATGGCCGTTCCTCATCTACGACTTTGACAAGGGAGCTCTGATGGAAATGGAAGCTCATGCCGCTAAATGCTTAAAAAGTTGGTTAAACTTAGCCAAACCCATGAATAGTAGCATGCTATATCGTTCAACCAATAACTTTGGCTTTGGACTAACATCCACAACAACTTACTTTAATCAGTTTAAAATCACCAGTTACTCTTAAAATCGACAAATGAACAAGTTTTAAAATTTTCAACAGAAGAAGAATTGAATCAGTTCTGTCCAATGGAAAACCGAAAGGAATTCTATCGGAAATTTCTAGAATATTCTCAAACTGATAGCACTGGTCTACATGTTTCTAAAAAACCCAAGACAGATTCCCAAATCATGAGAGGTTTTATACAAGAGGACAAAGCACAAGAATACATGGTACATCATTGGACTGGACAATCATTGGTGATTTCTGTATGCCACCAAACTTGATGTGGAGGGCATTTGTGCATAAACGGACATTCCAGGGGATAAAATTTTATGCGATCACTCTTCAAAATACTTTACCAGATCCCAAGAATTTGGAGCGATGGGGTAAGACAACACAATCGAAATGTTCTCAATGCGATTTCGGCCCTTGCAGTGCCAAACACATTTTGGTTATAAAAAAGCCCTGGATAAGGGAAGATTCACCCTATAGACATGATAAAGTACTTGGTGTGGTAAGAGAAGCCCTAAGCCTGGGTATAGCCATACCAAAAAAAGACATCAACCAATTCCCATATTAAGTTTGTGAAAGAAGGATATCGTGCAAAGACCATGAGTGCGAAACCGACAACTCCCTATTAAACTTCTTCTATTAAAAAAGCGGCTGACTGGAAGATTTTGACAGACTATGGCAATCGGCATTATAAATTCCCTGAAGAGATAGCTGTGCAGAAAGGTGTGCAGACATAACTGGCTACTCTATTAGCCCAAAACAGCTCATCATGATTGAACTCACTGTACCCTGGGAAACTGATGTACCTCAGCAGCATTTAAAGAAGAATAAATACTATGAGTTAGAAGCAGCTGCAAGAATGACAGGTTTATGCCCTCAGTTGTTTGTAGTAGAAGTTGGTGCCCACGGACTACCATCTAAAAATATGTACAACTTTCTGAAAACTATAGGACTTGGAAGAAAGAAAATTAAAGATTTAATATGCATTTTTAAGGTACCAAGTCACAATTAAATAATACAATGAATTACCTTATAAGGTCCGTCTTGTGACTTCAAATTGTTTTGATCTTATTCGTTACTACATGTTTCGTGCAAGGAACATTAAAATTAAGTTACTCTCATATTCAACTGAATCTGCTTTTTTGCTGTTGGTTAATAACATTAGTTTAAAAACTTCTGTATGTCATTAAAATATTAACCCTCCAAGTGCTACTATCGCACTGTGCGACCTGTTCAGACCATTTGAAAGTGCTAGCGTCGCACAGTGCGATAGTCCGTAAAATCGATATATCTAAGCTAATAGTTATCGGATAAACTTGCCCTTCACATAGAATGAAAGTAAATTGAATTCTCTATCTAGTAGGCAGTGCGAGTTTGTTATCTTTGGAAGAAAAAAAGTAACAGATGACAATATCGTCAGCTGTAAGCTGTGGTTTGTGTAAAAACTACGCAACTGACTACGGTTGTTTAGTCGGTCCATAAACATTTTTTTTCTGTACATATCTTATTTATTATTATTATATTAGACATTTAGCATTTGTGGACTCATATTAGTGACCAAGATGGACTCAACATGGTTTATTTGTGAAATGGTATACAAATACTTATTCACATACTGTATAATACATTTTTATCAAAAACTACCATATATGTGTTATTTTTAAAATTTTTAGGAAATGTTTTAGATTAACTACTTTTTTGTGATACATTTCTTAATCAGAACTAAAATTAGAACAATTTGTACATTTTGGAATTTACATTACTACATTTTCAAGACCATCTATGTGCCTACGAATTAAAAAAAAAAACATAAACAAATTTTTTACTCCAACACTCTAAGGACGTTATTTTTTAACACCAAGGGGTTACGTGTTTTATTTGTATTTTATATTGTAGAACATGTTTTATGAACAATTTGATATATAATACATGCTAATTAAATATATTCTTTCATATAAAAACTAATTGGTAAACTAACCGTGCTCAAAAATGGTCCAGCACTTTAAAGTAATTTAATTACCACTTGGAGGGTTATAAGAACTTTACACTTATAAATAAACATAAGAGTGAAACATTTTCTAAGCCTATTGTAGTTAATATCATGGTTATCAGAAATATTTGTTTAATATCGGCTAAAAATAATAGTATTACTAATTCTTCATGCACAGATAGTTACTTACAAGAGTAATATAGACCCGTTTGAAGTCATCATCCTTGATTACATAACCTTTAGTTCTTTGGCGCCTGAACTCTCCTAGACATTAACAGCAAATTAAAATATCACCCAAACCAAATACAAAAACTGGGGCATAAAAATCAAAATCTTTAGTTGATCATTTTGGCATTTTGCTGAAACTGTATTGTTTATTAACAGAGAGGTTTTGGGATAGTTGATTGTTTATGAGAGCTACTATGTCATATTTTACAAACCAGAAAAGTTTGTATAGTACCATGAAAAGGTTCAATTCAAATAGCTATTTGGTGATTCGGATGAACACACTCTCAGTCAGCTGACACCATGACAAGTCAGTATGTGATTTACTAGCTTATGACCATATGAAGCGAAGGAATCTCAATGGTTCCGAGTGTTATGATCAGATCAGTGTAGCCTC
This sequence comes from Philaenus spumarius, assembly GCA_018207615.1. Lineage (NCBI taxonomy): Eukaryota > Metazoa > Arthropoda > Insecta > Hemiptera > Aphrophoridae > Philaenus > Philaenus spumarius. Next base: position 111,354 of record JAGFPH010002479.1, on the reverse strand, counting down.
AATATTATAGTTCTCAGATCATGACAGCATCTAACGATTTAATTTTATAAAATCTACTTATTTGATTTTGATGAAACTGTTATATAGATCTTTCACTGGCCAATATAGGTTATGTTGCAAAGTTGATCTTTTTCTAAAAAAAAAATACGTTTAAGTGTTAGTCAGTTTAAGCTGGCCAAACTGTTAAAGACAAATGAAAAGAATAAATAGTTGGTAATTTAGAAAATATGCTATTTTTGGTCTATCAAAATATTTATACAAAAGTCCATGACAGCATACCTATTATGTCTACCTATTACAAGTGCAGCTAAGCTAGTCTGCAGCATTGGTGAAAGCAAGGCTGTAGCCGGGGGGGGGGGTTTAGGGGTCAAAACCCCCAAGAAATTTAGTAGTAAAAATTAATACTAGGTTTAAAAAATGCAAATTAAATTATAAAGTAGACAACACAACAGAGGACCCAGCAACATATTTTACATCATTGTGCATTGAATGCATACTGATATTTAGATTTACTTGATTAAACTGTAGCCTGCAACGTACAATACACATGGATGCAGTAGGTTACAGCATTACTCTCTTGTAAGCTTGATCTGATCTATTATATAAGAAAACTATGAAGGTTCAACAAAAATACTTTACTCTAACAAAACACGCAATGCTACGTGTATTGAAAATTCTCCTAATACGGAGGTTGGCGTGCAAAGCACTGTGCGTCGGCTGCTTCTCGTAGTGTTCAGTGGCAAGCTCACACATGCGTCCTTAGCAGTGAACTCGTTAGAAGGGTTTAAATTAAAATCCCCGGTCCTGACTTGACCCCCTCCCCCGGAAAAAATTTCCTGGCTACGGCCTTGGGCGAAAGTACAGCTTATAGGATGTCACTGAGCACAAATTAGAAGACATACTTTTAAATTCCATTTTTCCATGATCATATTTCATTTTCAAAAGTTAATTATTTTCTGAAAAAGTTTGGTAGGCCTATATATTTAATAATATTACTCAACACAGTCTCTCAAATTTCAGTAAGAATAATGTTTTGTAACATATGTACCTGTAACTATTGATGAATTTATATGTGCCGGAGACACTTTATAAATCTTTTCTAAATAGTTTCTAATATCGTGGTCAGTCATTTGAACGGAAACAATAAACTTCACAATATTTTCTGGCTGTTTATAATCAGGCTTGACCAATTTCATCCAAAAGTTAGGCAGATACACTCGTAATTGTGGATTTCCTCTTTGGTAAAGTCTATACCTAAAAAGTAAGCATAAATTAAATTTAAGATGTCAGCAACAAAATAATTTCTTAGCAATGATAATTACTTGATAATTCTGGACAAGTTTTACTATATTACAAGCAGCATATTGCACAACACAGCTTTATAAATACAAATGCACCTAGATCCTAATCATGGCAGTAACATTTCTCTGTAGCGGCAGGCACTGTTTGACTGCTTGTCCACATTATCACTATAGAATGTATTCCATTAGAGTGAATTTTACACTTAGACATAATAAATATTGTCTTGTTCAAGAACATATCAGAGAACATCTTTAAATAATAGGTAGTGATTTTTTTTATTTTCTCTAAATTCGTTTGCAATAATATACATAAAAATTATTAAATTTTGAATGGATATTTCAAAAGTAGTCCATTGGAAAAATACCAAAAATAACTTTTTACTATAAAACTTTAGCAAAAACGTTTCTTCATCTGAAACCGTAAACAAATTTTCAGTTTCCAAAAAAATAGGCTATTTTTTTTTTGAGGGGGAAATAGTAAAATTGAAAATGTTCAAGTTGGGCATAAACGGTAAAAATTGGAATACTTCAACCCATTGCATTGAAACACTGTTCAATTTTCTTTGATACTTAATATTACTTTGAAGAAAATCCCAGCATGAATTGATGGTACATAGAAAGATAGTTATATTAGTTTACAATATTATAAGGCCAAGTAGATAATTGATTGAAAAGTCGATTGCTAGAATAGACACACAGTAATTACTGTTCAATATAAAAGTCCACATAATATACTCATTAGTAGAAAGCATAGGCGTAACCAGGGGGGGGGGGTTTGGGGGTTATAACCCCCCCATTGAAAAAATATTTTGGACTTTGTTTATATTAAAATACCCAACTTGTTTTCAACACCTATGCAAATGTTAAGCTACAATAAATTATCAGTATATTGCTGACGTTATCTTTGGTTGAATTGGGCACTGACACTTTATTTTATATAGATGCAGTGTAGTGTATCAAAGGGTAGTGTTCCAAAGCCAGCACACGGCGTTTTCCGCCACAGATTATTTGCCGTCGCCGTCATACCAACAGTGACGCGAGGAGAGTATTAGAGCATACACATTCGTCGGAAAAATAAACGATCTGTTTATTTGCCGCTGAAGGTAGCTGTGCAGCCGCTCGTTGCCATTACAATCACTGGATTTTCCATCGTCTCCGCCGAAACAGTGGCAAATGTGGCCAAATGCATGCCAATTTTCCTCATTTTAGAATTTTCCGTAGAGTACTATCCTTCAGCCGCGTGTGCATTCGTCACATGACGAAACTGACATTCTTAAATAATTTTAAAATGTTTCTTCTAGTTCCTCAAATCAGGAAACACAGTGTAGAATGCACCAAAATCTTTTATTCTTTTATTTATTGATTAGACGAACGAAAATAAGTATATTTTTCTCCTTCCTTTTCAATCGGTGATCGAATAACAATAAAGCGAGAGTTGCTCTCTGTTCATATCAATAAAACATTAAAAGAAATAATATATTACATAACACACTTCGTGATTAATGAACTAGACCCTTCAGTTTAATGAATCCCAATGAGGCTTTTTATGAGCAGGGACGATAACTAATCCGCAGTCGGCAAAAAAAACACTGTGTGTTCCAAGCCTATGAGGTTGGAGGCAGCACACAGAAATATTTGGCGGGGGATAAGTCATGGTTGCTATTCTAAAGTAGGCCTGAATCACAATTAGAAGTGGAAAATTATACAATTCATATTCTACCTAGCCTATATCATTTTAAAGTACTTTTGGGAAGCCTAAAACATGTTTTTTGCATCTTAATTTAACCCTAGAACCGGCAATGTTAACGAAAATGGATGTTTTGGTGTTAGCAAGCATTTTTTCAAATAATCACCAAAAATAGTAAATGAACCATAATCCAAAAGTGTTTCACAGCTTTTTTTGTAGAGAAAAGTTCAAAGAATTTACATATGCTAGTAAAAAAATGATAGATGTAAAATTTACAAAGTTATTAGCTCAAGAAATAAAAAATGTTCAGTTATGAAAGATAAATGTTCAACTTTAAGTCTACATAAGAAGTAGTACAGGTAAACATTTAAAAAAAAATTTTCCATAGATATAAAAAAGTTTCGTAATTTAGTTCTAAATAGAACTGTATAAAAATATTTATCAATTTCAAATTTCTTATTTTGAAAACGCCAGTTTTTATGTTCCTACTACAAGACTGCTATCAAAACTATGCCAAGTTTGACACGTAATTTAGGAATATATACTTTGCCCAAAAGTGAAATATTATTATAACAAAGTGTAGAGAATAAATCAAAGAATTGAACTGTATACTTGTAAATTATCTTTTCATAAAAGTGTTTGACTTATAATTATTTGAATAACAAAAGCGAGGAGAAATATAGAAACAACCCACTCATGCTTGGTATACAACGGTCAGATATGAAACTGCATAGGAAATAACCGTTAATTTGAAATTACAGCCTTGGTTTGATAACGTCAAATGCTTTCAGTGCCACGCTCACAGAATACAAACTTTCGAGCAAAACATTTTTGGTTCACAGAAAATGTTAGCTTGAAGAATTCTCTACACATAGGCCTACATATCAAAATATGTCTAAAAATAGACTTCTATCACACAGATATCACGTGTAATTAGTAAGGCTGTTTATTGGTTGGAAAACTGACCAATTGCAAGGGTCTACAAAACGCCCCACAACTTTAGAACTATTTGTCCGATTTTTGATTTAATGCCAGTTTTAGATAGGGGAAAGTGTGAATCATCCTAGCATCCATCAGTATATAGATATATAACTGAGAAAAAATACTGGGCCGGCTGTAGGGAGGGACATAGAAATTGGAAATTAACGGTCATTTCAGCGTATTTCATTCGCGTGACATTTGCTTTTAGAAAACTCAAAACTAAAACGATGATGTAAATATACGTTTTATAAAGAAATTGTAAATACAAAAATTAAAGTTTGAATCATTACCTTTCCAATGGTGTTTGTCTTTTTGAGATTGGAAGATTTTTAGTGGGTCAAATATTCGATACAATCACGCGTTACAAATGTGTTGTAGTAGCCGGGACTGATCGCTAAAAAAATCTCCCCCCCCCATACTGTCGTCCTGGTTACGCCTATGGTAGAAAGCAAAACCATAAAATCACAAAATGTATATAAAACCTCCTGTTTTCAAGCTCTTTCTCAAAAAGAACATGTACGTTTGTTTCACAATTTTTAAATAACTAGAATATTGTGTTAGGATGAATGAAACGAATAATATACAAAATTAATCTTTAGAAAGTCTTGCTTATTGAGAAGATCTTATATATTCAGCCTCTATATTAAATATCACGTTCAGTATAAATAGTATAATTTAAATGCCACTTTTGTGACACTTCCAAACGACTACCAAGAAGTGCTTTGCCACATTTAGCGTTAATAGAATGTAGAAACAAAAAGTATTTAATCTATGGTACTGAATCTATACTTTTTACAAGCCTGATAACAATTGCCTCAACAAATATAGCCTAGGCTAAGTAATCTTTTTTTATTGAGCCTATCATACATTCTAAAGATAATGTTGATGTTTAAATAATATGTGAGGCGGAAAGTAAAAAGGGACCTCATGTCGGCAAAGTAATTTGTTCAGTACAGTCGAAATAAGTAGGTTTGGTCAAAATTATCGATTCTCATATTTTTGTGATTCTTCGTTTGTTGTTTCGTCCTGTATAGGTTATAATCGTTTATAAAACAGTTTCGATCCGATAAAATACTGAAAATAATTGTTATAGCAACTAATGCCCTTTGTTAGAAAAGGTACCTCAAGTCGCTTATGGAGAAATAATATTGCCGACAAGAGGTCCCTTTTCTCAATCATGCAGGCTACTTTGCATTGTTTTAGAAACTAATCGCTACTGAATTCTATCGGTGATTGAGAGAAATACAACAGGTTTCTCGTAAAAGAAGAATGTTTTCTACTTATGAATATCCCTACCTGACTTTAGGTACCTTTTCCTTTTCAAAAGTATAAACCGTCTTCTTTCACTAATATTAGGCCTACAGTCACACTAGTGCTACACACTCAATTAATTCTTTATGAATTAATTTTCATAAGCTATTACTTAATACTGTTATGAATGAATAAATCCACAAAACATTTGTTCATCTGTGTAGTTTAAACATCTTAATGCGAGTATTATAGTAGCGTAGGTTGGCATACATGCAAGCAGCTACTCACAATGTAGACGACTGTCAGTCTGCAACTGGATGAGCTTGTTTAATGTTACGTGAGTTTTATTACTGAAGCTGTGTCGGTTGAATCTGTTGTTTAGAATGAGTGAAGAGAAACTTGTAAATATTTTAAATAACTTAGGTTTAGATAGTGTAAATATAAGTGATGAAGACTACAATGTGTATGAAGATTATTTTACAGAAAGGGTTTTAAGTAGTGATGAATCGAGTGACAGTGAACAGCCCAAAGAATCAGAAGCTAATGTTAGCATTTCAGACTCCTCTCTTTGAAAAAGCATACCGAAATTGGACGAACTTTCTGTAAGTAACACTGATAATCTTATTGAGATTGATGACATAATTATCCAAATTGAAGCAAATTATGGCGATGATCAGCAGATAGTTGATGGAAATGATGACGGAGAAGGCGTTGTTGTAGTAAATGACGTTGAAGTCGGTTATAATGCTGATAATGACCATAACTTAGTGACTAATTTTCTTGAGAGTGGTTGTGGCTGCAAAGAAAATTGTTGCCGCTTTTTTTCTGCTGACGAACTGTTGCATATGCGATACGAATGCGCGGAAATCGATCACTACCACGACCACATTAACACACTAGATCAAGTTATTGTAGGTCAGCTTCGCTGCCTCACTTTAGATTCTACATTAACTTCTAAGACTAAAAAAATAAACACCGAGAGAAAAACTCCACGAACCAGTTACATGTTAAAAGGCAGGTCTATTTGTAAGAACACGTTTATGTTTGGACAAAACATTAAAATTAAAAGATTAAAACGACTGACAAAAATGTACAATACCACAGAGTTAGTTACAAAAGAGCACGGAAATACAGGAGAACTTAAAAAGCACACGACATCTTTTCCAGATACTGAGTTTGTTGTTAGATTTCTTCACAACTACGCTGAGCAGCACGCAATAATTTTGCCAGGTAGAAGCAGCACAGTATATCAAACCAACCTAAGATTACTACCTTCAAGTGATTCGAAAATAAAAATATACAACACTTACAAAGCATCATTTCACGATGATATGGCTCAGAAACCTGTATTTTTAAGGGTTTTTGCTAACATATGGCGGAGTTTGTGTCCAGACATAGTTATTATGAAGCCAAGAAGCGATTTGTGCGCTTTGTGTCAAAAACATTTTACTTCAGGAGCAGCAATGGCATTAGTGTCTGAAGAGGAAAAACTGATAACTATTGAGAGAATGAGAGCCCATCTAGAGACTGTTTTCCAGGAAAGAAAAAATTACAATGATGTAATAAAAAAAACCAGAGATAATTTAAAAAATGATGACACATCTACCATGCACTATAGTTTCGACATGGCCCAGCAGGTTCATATCCCATCTAATCCATTACAGCCAGGCCCTATCTACTTTTTAGTACCATTCAAAGTTGGTATTTTTGGAGTTATGTGCGAAACAACCAACAAACAGTGCAACTATCTCATCCCGGAGAGCGCCAGTACAACAAAAGGCTCTAATCTTATAGTAAGCCTCTTTCACCACCACCTTGAAAACAACTCTTTGGGTGAAGACACAATGTATATACATGCAGATAATTGTGTGGGACAAAATAAGAACAACATTCTCATGGGTTACTTAGCTTGGAGAATATGTCAAGGAAAAAATAAAAAAATGATTTTGTCGTTCATGCCTGTAGGCCATACAAAATTTGCGTGTGACTGGGCCTTCGGTCTTTTGAAAAAAAGATTCAGGACCTCTTTCATATCTTCAATGTCGGAATTAGTTGATTGTATTCAACAATCAACTCCAACATCTAAAGTGAATTCAGCTTCAGTTATTTCAAATGAGAAAGGCGAAGTTGTAATTAAAACTTATAACTGGCTAAAATTTTTCCACACCTATGGTGCCAAGAAAGTGCCTCTCATAACCAAATACAACCACTTTGAGTTTAATACAGAATCCAAAGGCAAAGTCAACTGCAAAATTGAAATCAATGGAAATGAATTCATCCACAAGATATTTCCTGATGAAAATGGACCTGATAGTTTTCCAGAGGAGATAATCCCAGAAGGAATGTCTAGAAATCGCAAGGAATATCTCTTCAAAAATATTCGAGACTTCTGCAAAGAAGAGTATAAGGATGTGTTATGTCCTCAACCAGTTAGCCTTTAGATGAAGCTGAGCCCCAGCAGGTTGAAGCAGATGGCGGCCTGGACCCAGACGAACCTCAACCCCTTCCAGGACCATCAAAAAAGAAGAGGAAGCGCTCGGTTTAAAAAAAACCTATTATATTTAAGGACTTTTTTTCCTTCCATTTGAAAGAGGACATTTGTACCTTTTTTTTATGTATAAATGATTGCTTAAATATGAAAAATAAAGATTCTGAGCTATTTTGAAATTTCAAATGTGTTTTTCTTAAAATGCCTTTTTTCATTTTACAATTTTCAAAACCCCGTAACTTAGTCAAAAAAAATAGTAGAGACATGATTTTTTTACTAAATTGTTCAAAATTTACTGCTTTATTAAAAAATGGCAATAACTTAAAACCGGAAATTGCCGACATGAGGTCCCTTTTTACTTTCCGCCTCACATATGACAATTTGGTATATTTCTCTATGACTTTGTAAAATAATTAAGAAGAAACACCGGTGAAAGTATAGAGTCACACTCCAGCTGATATGAAGGCTAGATTGCCTTAGAAAATTAAAGCATTAAAAAAAGTAGCCTAAAATTCTAACTTACAGTCTCTATTCACATTATATTTCCACATTGTAAACATATATTATATGATGCTAACATCAAAATTAAGTTGTTTTGTATAATAGAAATGCAAACATTGAAAGAAAAAAAAAAAATAGCCTGACCTTCTAACTTACGGTCTTTAGTCACAGTATTTAATAGTAGAAGTAGAATGTGTATAGGTTGGTAACACTACTTACTTTTCTAAAAAAGGTCCTTAGCCTCAGCTTCCTATACTTTTGCTGAAACCTCTAGCTTATAAAACACTTAGGCCTAGGGCTACCAATAATAACTTATTGATTATCCTTAAGATAAAAAAATATTTATAAGCTTACAACTCACCATCTAGTAGACATGTTTATTTGCAACTACAATATTTGATAAGGAATTAATAAAAAATAATTGTAATTGTGCTTTGCCAAAAGCGAAACCTAACCTCAACTTTCAAATACAAATAGAATCACTTCTTGTACCATCCATAATCATATCATACACCCTACAGCTGTTTCCTATTTTTCTAATACTAAGCCAAGACCAACTGAATAGTACTACTGTATTTTATCCAGTTAATAACTTATATTTCTGATAAACTCTTCATGCGCATAAAACAGAGTTTATAATGTATTTAACATATCAAGCTCTTAGTGGCAACACTGCTATAAGTCAATACTGTTATTATAATTGTTTTTGTTATGGTTTAAGTTTAAGTATATTAATCATATTATTGTGAAGTTCTTTAATAGTCTTAAGGCCTGTATTACACTATCAAAGATCTTTGATGAAATATTTGATAGTGTAATATGCAATCTTTTATCAAATTTGGCACACGTCAAATTTATTTGTCAAAGAACTTTGATAGTGTAAAACAGGCCTTAGTCAACCCATGAGTCAACCACCATAGGAACTCTAGAAATGAGGGAAATGACCTTTGATTATGGACGTTCAAGGAATTATACGATTATGTATAATCAAGGAAATGACTCACAGAACATAGATCGAGATCACTCACTCTTGACAGTGCCGAACGCAGAGATAATGATGCTCGTGACTGTGACAGCTGACAGCTACTGAATTACAGCTGGCTGTACCATACGCGCCGATACCGATAGATGATATTTTTGTAAACTGCGTTTAAAATTGTTTGCTTTTGATGTTGTCATTCTTTATTAGGTTCTGAAATGCAATGAAATTTAATTTTGTAAAGGTGCTGTAAACTTTTGCTTTATTTATGTTTTGAATTCGAAGCTTACTCGCTCTTCATTTATCTTGCATTCATTAGACAAGGTATAGGATCACGTCCTACTCCTCTTATAATAGTAAGTAATACCATATTTTATAATTATATAAACAAAGCTGTTCAATTTACTAAAAGTAGGAATTAAATAGTCTATATAAGAACTGTAACTTCTGTTTTTAAACTGAGTGGGTGCCTTCTGATTTCTAGCTAATATTTACCTTAAATTAAAATTTTAATCTGTTGTATTCCATAGTATTAATTTATAACGTTAATTTAGCGCCATCAGATTGCTTTAAGCCTATGTTATACAAAATGTGTGTACCTACCACATTCAGGCATAAGTTTAAAAAACACCTCCCTGCTAATATCTTTGCAGACAATTACTTTTTTAAGAAAGAGAGTAGTATAGTATTGCGAAGTCATGATTCACTATTATATGATTGGCTTTGTTTAACATTGATTTCATTAGTTTCTGTCTCGGCAGTATGCAAAGTAAGTTGCCAACTAACAAAGATTTATGTTTAGAATAGTTTGGAACTAGGCTTATCTGGAAGAGTTCTTTTCTTCCCACTTGTAAACAAAGTAGGCTAGATATTTTACTTTTTGTCTACCTGGTAATAGTATCTCTTGCATCTGAACTTAAACCGGCTTTTTCATTTACCGCTAGTGTGTTGTTACACTATTACCACTCATATGAGTAACACGACTATATACTTTGTGATCCACATAGAACTGTAAAATATCATTATCAGATTTTTGTCAACATTCTAAAATGAAACAACAACCAACACAAATGGCAGCCGTTTTAGAACTATGGTAATTTCCTAACTTATAGAATGAAATCATTCGCAAAATGCCTTCAGTTGCATGGAATATTTATGCACGACCAATAAAATTAAATCCTTTAAGAATCATTTAATGTTTCTTCTTTTGTAGGATTACATTTTAGTGCTGAAATTTACTATTATCCGTTTGGTGAAATTAATAAACACTTTTCACATATATTTTCTTGTACGCCTATTTTGTTTAGGATCGTTAACTTATTAGGCTATTTACTATTTTAGCAGTAGAATGTAAAACAACATTGTCTGCAAAGATATCAGCCTAGGGTCGAATAGTAAATTTACACCACTATTTTTTATATCAGTTGCATTTCTTTAATACAACCGTAGCAAAGATAGCTGAACTTAACGTGTAGTTTTGGAGTTTTCCTTTTCTCGTAATTTTTATAATTAATAATTTGTCTCCTTCAGAAATCTTTTGTGTTTTTAGACCTAGTTTAATGTATAGGCTTACTTTCAGAATATAAAAATCCATTTTATATGGTCACTCTCATCTGCACAATTACCAGTGATATAACAATTTATTTTACCATATTAATATATAATGTGATGAGTAGGCCTATGGCCTATAGCTTTACAAATTGTAAAATAGCTGTGATGTATGTTTTTTTATTTATTTTGTTTTATTTTCACTAAGCAAATTACATATTGCAATAGACACTGCCAAAGATAAAAGTAATACAACAAAATTCATACAATTAAAATTCTAGACTGCTCATACAAGACCATCTACAATTACATCAGACCTAAATGCTACTATCGACTTATCGATGGCGATGATATCGGTTGTAAACAATCTCAGTTAGATCCTATGATAGTAAGATTAGCATCTGTCTTTTCGAGTGCTTACTGCTTAGTTTTGAGTTATTGAAAATAAATTATTATGTTATACAGTAACTGTGTGTTATTTTTAAAACATTCAATTGCAGCTCTATAGTGGATCGATCGTTATGTGTAATCATAAAGTTCACAAAGAGTGCAAATGAAACTTTGAAAAACTGAAAAAATTTGGTAGATAGTAATCTTTGAAGAAAACTGACAGTTTCAAATCCAGTTTTACCGAGGTTATATTGTTTGCCAAAAATACATAAAGAAGGAAAAAAGATGCGGCTTATAGTGTCAGGAATTATCTCGCCAACCTATCTAATTTCTAAATGGTTAGTGTCACGCCTTCAAGAACTTACTCCTCCTATTTGCCGTGAAGAACACTTATGAATTTGTGAAAAGCGTTCAAAATATTTCATTAACGCCTAGTGAATATTTAGTTTTGTTCAATGTATTGTCTCTTTACCCGAGTGTTCCAGTGTCCGTGACGATAGAAATGATTAAGGAGTGGCTAGTTTGTAACAATTTAAGTGACTGTGAGGTTGGTGAATTTTTACTACAGTACTTACAAATTTGTGCATGTGTCAAAATAGCTTCCAGTTTAATAACAAGTTTTATGTTTAAAATGAAGGTAGGTTACCGCGATGGGAAACCCTTTGTCTAGTTTGAGTGCTAACTTTTTTATGAGTTCGTTTTAAATAAATGCTAAAAATTTAATGAAGTACTTTCCGCGAGTATGGGTTGGTTATGTTGTTGATATTTTTGCAGTATTTGATAAAAACGAAAATCTTGATCAATTTTGTAATGCTATCAATGGATTTGACTCCACTATAAAGTTCACCAAAGAAATTGAAAATGACTGCAACTTACCGTTTCTAGATGTGAATGTGTTTAGGGAGAACAATGTTTTTTCATTTAGTGTGTATAGAAAACCCACGCCTACAGGTAGATATATATAACGGAGGACTCGCACCATTCTCCAGCGCATAAAAGAGCCGCTTTTAATTCTATGGCTCACAGATTGGTTAACTTGCCGTTATCTAAGGATAACTACGAGAAAGAACTGAAATGTATGTATGGTGCTGCGATTTTTAATGGGTATTCCAAAGAATTAATAGACAACATAGTAAGAAAAATGAATTTCAAGAAAATCAAGGTGTGAGCAACAAACCCCAACAACGTTAGGTTAAAACAACGTTTGCCCCGCCATTATGTAATGTTGTTAGAAAATCGTTAGCGAAATATGCAAATTTGAATGTAGCTTTGTCGGCTGATAATAATCTTGGTAAGATGCTGGATAATCCTAAAGACAAAATTCAAGAATATGACAAATCCGGAATTTATTGTAGGCTATTAACTGTGAAGTATGTCCTAAAAAATACAAAGGTCAAACCATAAGAAGTATGAAGATATGAGGTAAAGAACACTTTTCTTATTAAAAATATAATAGGCTTGATAAAACTGCTATGGCTAAGCATTGTTTAGATCAGCCATCCTCACTACGCGGCCCACGGGCCGCATGCGGCCCTGGGAACGATTTTTTGCGGCCCTCAGACTGTTAGTGATAGAAAAAAACATAAATTTAAAAGTAAAACAAAAATATTTAATAAAAACATTATACAATATTTTATAAAGCTATATTATATTAATTTATTAAGGATATTGAAAATCTGTCGCTTTTTTCTACTTATTTATTTACTCAGACTACTGAGTTATGGATGTAAAGAAGCGGTTCGCGCAGGAGGAGGGGTGAATCAGCGCGGTTGTAGGGTAAGCAGACGATGAGTCAGTAGTAATGTGCAATGACTGATTAACATATTCAAGTATTCCTGGAGTCAAGTAAAATACATTTCCGATCTTTTTTATATACAAAAAGTTTTTTTTGTGATGTAATAAACTTATTTTATAATTATATTGTTTGTAAGTTATTTAACGCCATTTCATAGTGTAGTATTGCAATAATGGACAGACTATGATAAGCGGCGCCCAATGTTAATTTTCATACATTAGCGGCGGTTAGGCCAAAAAAGGGTATTGATATATTAAAAAATAAAATATTATTATATTTTAAATATATTAATAACCTTTTTTGTCCTAACCGCCGCGCCGCAGAGCGATGCATGAAAATTAACATAGGGCGCCCGCTTATCATAGTCTGCCCGCAATAAGAAATGGACATTCTGTAATTAACCTAAATTATACTGTTTGTACTTGCGGCCCTGAGGAAAATTTGTTACGAATTATTTGGCTCTCTAAGAAATCCTAGTGAGAACCCCTGGTTTAGATGAAAATCATCATTCTAAAATAGAAAATTCTAAACTGTTGAAAAATGTAACTAAACCCAACTCATTGGACGCTTGAGAAATTTTTTATATTAACAAATACCGTAGTATAATTGTGAATAATGAATCAGATCCTTTAGAGAATTCTTTATTCATGTAAAAATTCAATGTTTTGTTAAATATTAATATTAGTTAGTTTAGTAATTTTATTTAAGTTATATTGTTATTGTTTAGCTATTTGATTATATAGCTTAACAATCAGTGCGTCACACTGTTAGTTTAGTTATAGTTTGGTTACTGTAACCCACTGTGGTTACTGAGGATGGCGACATTGTCGTTGAAACGCGTTTGAGGTTAGTAAATGTATTTATTGTGAGATTTTGTGTTCAGGTTTTATTTGATCTAAATGTTTATAATATAAGTAGTAGGCCTATAAACTGTTGTAAGATTATGGTAAAGGTATTTTCTCAGCAAATTGATGCGTCCTCTGTGGGCTGATAATTGATTTTGGTCTTATTATTTTCAAACAATACCTTTAAGTTTGTGTATTTATTGAATTGTAGTACATATTTTACTAAGACTTCTGATGATGAATATAGCAGTTGAGATTAACTTTGTATAGATATTTCCAGTTCTAAGAACTCGGTGAATTCCACTTCCTGCAGTGCCTCTCTCTAGACACTAAAATAGGCCTTGGACTATATAATATGCCTACTACTAAATTAAATTTTAGTTTTAGTAGGATTTTTATTATTTGTTTTGGTAAATAATGTGCAGGATTTTGATTTTCTTGTTAGCTTCAAATTTCTTAAGATTCAGGATTCTCTGTACCCTACTATTTTTATTAATAGATAATTTTAGAATTCCATGGTTAATACTTGATGTCAGATGCTGTTTTCAGAAGTCATGGGGCGTAAAGTAACGGTGGCAGTATGCACCCTTAATCAGTGGGCTCTTGATTTTGAAGGAAATCTAAATAGGATTCTGAAAAGTATAGAAGTTGCCAAAGAAGCTGGAGCTACCTACAGAAGTGGTCCTGAACTGGAAATAAGGTAAGTAACATTACAGTAGAGCCTAAGCTTGATGAAAACACCTGAAACCAAATTGGAATGAAAGTTGATTACTTACAGTACATGTCGGCTCCATTTATACAATTCTTTAGAATCATTTTTAATCACTCCTAAACACAAAAAGTGTAGTGTAACAATTCAAAATATATCCCTATATAAAAATCATTTAAAATATC
>JAGFPH010002479.1:67535-96684 GCA_018207615.1 Philaenus spumarius | reverse complement strand
TTAAATAATTTGTATAATATTTGTTTCAATTTAATATTGGTAAGAGCTGGCACCAACCTACCCGAGATTAAGAGTGCTCATTGGGAAATAATTCCCTAAAATAATTTTGTATATATTTGATTTTGAGCTAAATAACTATTAAACTGTAGATATTTTTCTGATTTTTTATTGATAAATAAAAGAAGATTTTATTGTAATTATAAACCTGTGTCCTGAGTCAAATCATTTATCAAATTGATTAAGCTAGTAAGCAGTGTTACAGTTCATTATATTGAGAATAATATAAAAGTAAAGTTTTATAAATTAGTATATATCTTGTTATAACATAAATTGACGCCTACAACATTAGGCCTATTGAATTAAAGTAAAAGAGAAAATTGTAAATTTATAAATTGACGCCGCAACGTGTGGCATTTCTAATAAGAGAAATTTGTAATATTATAAATTGGCTTTACCAACGTGAGGCTTCTCACAGAGTAAAATAATAGAAAGTTGTAAAATTATAAATTGGCACCACAACGAGTGGGCAATTAAAAAAAAAAATTTGTAAAGTTATAGTAGGTCTACACCCTCTGTTTTTCCCTTCCGTTGTGTTGTGTTTTCGTTAACGCAATTTGACAACACATTAATCCCAATGGGCCTGTTGGAAATGTCCGGCTTTGTTTCCTTCATGTTTTCCATCCGTTTTGCGGGAAGGAAGCTACCGCAACAAGCTTTCGGTGAAACAGATACCGGGTCCTTCAGAAAGAAGAAAGGATTAGATACAACAGCTAGGCACTAGTAGTGTTGCCAACTGCGTTCATCCGTTTTTTCCTCAGTTTTCGTTATCTCGAAGGAATTTTATTTTTTCTTGATCTTTTTTCAAGACGATGCGGTACTAACGGATTGGTACTGCAGGATGGCATAACAGACAGTTCGAACAACCTATCCTTTACTTTCCAATTTTAGAATAAAACAGAATCGTAATGCAACGGAAGGAAAAAATGGATATGGTAAACCTACACCAAGAAGTAAAGTCAGTAATTTTTCTGACAAAGAGCGTTGAATTGACTTGAGGATGCAATGTTCTGCTTGCCGCATGATCATAACATCATTTGGTGTTGTTCGATGTAGCTTATGGTAAGGACAAAGCATTTGCCGAGTCTGCCCTATGCCTTAACAAGTCAGTACGTTGATACTATTCATGAAATCCGCTTATTCCGAATTCCCGCTAAACCGACCAGTGTTCGGTCAGAATTTTATAAATGTGATAGATAATTGTTTTGATTATTTCAGAATTATATTGGTAATACTTGATGTTATGTAGGCTTTAGCCTATATTGTTTTGTTTTAAAGAATACCGTGCAATAGCTGTACCGATTACAACCAAATTTAAAAACACCAAAGACAACAAATATTTGTTTACAGTCTTTTATAGAATTAACAATTATTGTTATAAAGAAAATGTTAAATTATAAAAAATGGGAAATTCCGGCCAATTTAAAGGCATTTTCGAATACAAATTATCATTTAACGGCTTTCCTGAATTTTACTTGAAAAATAACAGATTTTTTAAACATGTTGAGTTAATTTTTACCTCTACTAATCCTAATAAGAACTTAGATTAAAAATGTGCAATATACTTAGTCAACTATCATATAAAACACTAGGGAAAACCCCGTTGGAACCTTGGATACACGTAATCATGTTATGTTTTCTTTATAATAAAGGTGTAGGATTAAATAATTACCCCAAAGCTAAGATGGTAAATAACGTTAAATGTTCAAATCAAATTATTTTATGACAACAGTTATAATAAAGGTTAAGGCTCAGGTCTACACTTTAGTAATACAAACCTAACCTAAAATCAAGGAATACAAATAATTGCTCCAAAGTTTGAAATCAGCTGTTAATGGAAATATTAGAGCAAACAGCTGTTTTGTCTGTTATTTTATTCAATTGGTTTCTATGGTAATAAATGTAAATACATGTGTTCGTTCATCAGTCTAGGCCTAACCTAAACATTTTTTCCGACTAAATTGACAAAAATATTGAAATGAAAAAATGTTTTTATCAAAATGAATTATAGCCTATGTTATTCAGGGTAGTGTAGCTTTTTATTACACTGATTTGAATAAAAACCCCGAACCACAAAACAAGGACAAAAACAATAACTAAACAACTAAATTGTAAGTTATGTTTAATACGTTACCCTTATGTACATTTCGATGACATGGTCATCATCCTCAGAGGGTTTTAACACTACTCAGAGTTAGTTTGTTTGGTTATTGTTTTTGTCCTTGTTTTGTGGTTCGGGGTTTTTATTCAAATTAGTGTGATTTTGTCTCCACAGTGCTCTTTTATTTGTTTAGCTTTTTATTATTAAAACTATTTTTTTAATTGGTTCAGCAGTTCCAGAGATTACCCCCTACATACAAACAAACAAATGTTACCTCTTTATAATATTAGTATAGATTTAAAACTATGTTGGCTCGAAATAAAAAAAAAGACCAATTATAAAATTAAACCATATATGAATTCAAAAATAAATTAAATATTTTTCAAACTAGGTTAAATGAAACATCTAGAAGAAACACGAACAGAATCCATCATCAACCACTAGAGAACAGCTAATATAAATTATTTGGGCATTTGCCATTATTTAACTACAACTTCTAATAACCTTGTATCCTAGGCCAATGTTAATAAAAAATATTATAAGTAATCTTAGGCATAGGCCTATTGCTTACTTTAAAATAGTTACAAAACTCATTTTCTTAGAATGCTAATACAGAGTACAGACACACATAAAACACGCGAAAGGCTGTAAACGCCTGTTAACTAACTGGAGGTCAGTCATAAACTAGTCTGATGTAGGGCAGTTAGAGGGACGGCCTATTGTTCATTTTCTAGGTAACACAGCTGAAGTTAACCATCAATATACACCTCTAGACAATAATAATATTTGTTTGTTATAGTGGTTACAGCTGTGAGGATCACTTCTTGGAGAGTGATACGTTGTTACATTCCTGGGAAGTTCTCTTGGAATTACTCATCAGCCCTGTGTGTAAAGACATCATCATTGATGTAGGCATGCCTGTAATGCACAAGAATGCCACGTACAACTGTAGGGTCGTATTCCTCAACAGGTAATTAATTACTGGCACAGTCTTCCTTATAGAACTTTTTGTGCTTAGTACTAATTCTTTCTTTGTTTTGACTTACGAGGTGTGGTAAGAAATGCGGTGAATAATTTTATTAATAAATATCCTTTAAAGTACTGTCCTTGGCTAGTGATGCACTTGTACCAGTGTTGAATCCATGGCTAAAAGGTTTCTTTCGGAAGGGCTTTCAGCTGCTGGGTTGCAGCCATCCCAATGTCCGGAATAGTGATAAAACGTTTTCATTTTAGCACTGTTTTTATTTTTGGGAACAGCCAGAAGTAGCATTGTGCTACATCTGGTGAGTAAGTGGACGGACAGGAACTTTTTTCCGGACAAAAATTTAGGAATCAAAAGTGACTTGTGGTACGGAGCTTTGTTGTAATGAAGAAGGAAGGATTGGCCCATTTTCCAGTATCTTTCTTCGCACATTGTTTCGCAAATGAACGCATTATGCCCTCTCACTATCGAAAAAAAAAACAATGAGCATGACCTTGATGTTTGACTTTGACATGCCTTTTTAGGGTGAGGGGAGTTTCTGGTTTTCCATTGATAACTCTGAATTTTCGTCTCAATAGAATTTTCATTACAATTTTTGACATGAAGTCCGGCCCTACATGAAGACGATCCTTCTATTCCGTGCAAACTTGACACAATTTTCTTTCTGTTCATCAGTCAAAAGTCTAGGAATAAATTTTACACTCACTCGTATCATTTGCGAATTACCGGTTAAAATGCTTTGCATGGGCCTGTACGAGATGTTAAGTTCTTCAATAATTACTCAAATAGTTATTCGCTTGTTTGAACAAACAAGTTTGACTACTTTTTGCACATTTTTGAGGTCGAAGGACGTCCTGACCGTTCCTCGTCTTCAATCGACTCATTTCCGCATTTAAATTGCTCGAACAAACAAGTTTGACTGCTCTTTGCACATTTTTGAAGTCGAAGGACGCCCTGACCGTTCCTCGTCTTCAACCGACTCATTTCCGCTTTTAAATTGCTCGAACAAACAAGTTTGACTACTTTTTGCATATTTTTGAGGTCGAAGGATGTCCTGACCGTTCCTCGAATTCAACCGACTTATTTCCGCTTTTAAATTGCTCGAACAAACAAGTTTGACTACTTTTTGCATATTTTTGAGGTCGAAGGATGCCCTGACCGTTCCTCGAATTCAACCGACTCATTTCCGTATTTAAATTGCTCGAACAAACAAGTTTGACTACTTTTTGCATATTTTTGAGGTCGAAGGACGCCCTGACCATTCCTTGAATTCAACCGACTCATTTCCGTATTTAAATTGCTCGAACAAACAAGAGGTCGAAGGACGCCCTGACCGTTCCTCGTCTTCAACCGACTCATTTCCGCTTTTAAATTGCTCATACCACGTGTAAACTGCCTTCAGAGTTACCACATTATCACCATACACTGATTTTAACACTTCATGAGCTTCTTTTGCACTCTTTTTTAACTTGAAATGAAGCTTAATGTTAATGCGTTGTTCGAAATGACACGGTAAACACGACCTCGCTCTAGTGGCTCTGGAAGCTGACTGACGAGTCAGAACGTGTTCAATCTTGACACCGCCTGTCTCAACAGATCAGGCTTTCGGACATATTAGATTAAATGGATGTAGCGTCATTCTCCATATTTTTTTATCACACCTCATATTTAATAGTTTATGCAGCTTAAGCCTAGAGAGTGCATTGTTAAAAGAATTTTAAACTTGTTTCACTATAATTTCCATTAAACTAATTTTTTTGTTTTCTTACAACTAAACTTTCCTAAAGAAATGCTCTATAGAATAGTAAAAACTATATTAAAATCAAGCCAATTGTTTGCTACCAGACTAATTACTTTCTTTGTTATTTATAATACAGTTGAATGCATTGTTAATTGTGTTTTTAGCAAATTTTCTTAGGAATGATGAGCTATGCAGTGACTCTTACGGTGAGACGTATGGTTGGAGTAGTCAATGAGCACCGATCATGGCCCCCAGAAAACGATTTTGGTATCATTCAAAATTTTATGTATATATGTGTTTGCACTCTTAACAGGGGCGTTTTATGTCCGATTTGGTCCAAATGTGCTACACACGTTGGTTTTCTAAGTCGCTCAGACGAGTTCGCTAGCCGAAAAAATCCAACAAACAGAGACACGCTTTTTGACTAGAAAGTACAAATTTTTGAGATTTTGTATAGTAGAAACTTTTTGGGTTTTAACTATACATACATATATAGGAGATTATTCTGCACAATATGTTTTTTTTACACGACCTTATAGCCCGTCTGGTTCCCCCGAAATCGATCACAGCGTAAAATACCATAAAAGTATCTGGTTTAAATCCACGTGGTGGATTTTACTGAAACGAAGTAGTTCGTTCGCTGCAAGACAAGCGAAACAGTCCATAATCCGAGGCCGCAAGGTCGAGTTGCAATATCGCAAATCAGCGGAACAAAGCAGCGGGTTAACCGGAGGTGCAAACAAATGATTCTATTAATATATTTCGTACACGCAGACAGCTAGCTATTCAGTGCCTTCGTGAGTAGACCAATTTCCTAAATAGTTGGTTAAACCATAAAACGTATAAATTTAATTTTGAAAATTCGCTCAACTCGTGTTAGTGTTTCAGCTAAGTGATCGAACTATTGTGCACCTTAATATGTCAGATTTTAGAAGATAATGTTAAGGCCCTCTCCAAAGAATACGGTTTTCAAAAATGTGTTCAGGAAATTTTCAATTATTTATACGCTTTGATTTAATTTGACAGATTACATTTGGGACAGCAAATACAGTAGAGTCCCCGATATTTCGAGTTGACTGGGAACGAGAGTACCTCGGATTGTGAAAAACTCGAATTACACGGAATATGTATAGGTTAAGATAAAACTACTATTTATAGTCCTCGTATCTCCGAAAAAATTAAAGTTTTATTAAATATACACTATTTTGTATTGAACACTGAGGTAAAAAAAGTAATATTATACACAGTAAAAAATAGAAACTTACTTAAAAGAAATCATAAATAGATTTTTGTTCTACTACACTGCAACGTTTACGAGCGGCAATGTCACGCCAACGACAGAGTAATACGGTAACGGCTGCAGTAGCTTCGGGTTGTTGTTCAACGTAGCGTAGCGCTGCATCCAAAGCTGTGAATCCCTCACTATGAGTCATATCAGGTTGAGCGTATGTGCAAATGTAAACACATTCAGAGAATTCTCGGAAGGCAAAATTCTTGGAAACCGGTACCGCGTCTAGAATTACAATACGTGTACAAACACGTAAGTCCTGCCCCCTATGTCCAGCCCCCTTTCTAGAATACCTGTTTATCCAGCGATCCCTTTCACAGCACAAGATTTTATTTTTAGTGTTGAAAAAAAACTTTGAATTAAAGAAGTTGACTTCGAACTATCCATAATTTTTTTACATTGATATCATATGGGACCGAACAAAACTTCGAATTAACGGTAATTTCGAATTAAAGATGTTCGAATTATGCAAGTTCTACTTTATATACAACAATAACAACAAAACAAACTTTTCCCGGCACTGCTGTATTCCCCACCCCTCTCTTACAAGGTCGCTCGACACTAAACCTGGCGTGTCTAAAAAATAACCCAGTCCCCCTTCCTACTGTATTGTGTGGTACCGATACGTTAGTTTGTCATTGATGCTCTTCCCAATCTCTGCTTGTTGTGAAATCTCGACAAAACAGAACAGAACATCATATTGTTTATTGACTCTTTTACTGCGCATAACTCTATCTCACTTATATGAACAACGTTGCGGTTATTTTTTTCCCCCCCGAACATGACTTTAGTTGTACAGCCAATGGATCAGGGCACTATAAAAAATGTTAAGCATTTATACCGGCGACTTATTGTACAAACGCTCTTGACAGATTCATTGTAAAACCAAAATTTAATGATCGGTATCCTTCAAGCAGCAAGAATGTGTCACAATGCATGGTCACATTCAATGCTATTTGTGGCTTGAATTACACGGAACCTCGGATTATCGAGACTCGAATCACCGGGACTATACTGTAGTTCATTAATAGTTAACATTGTGCTGCACAATTTAAACAGATATTATATTATAGTTGACTATGCATTAATTTCTGTGGCTCTTTCAATCAGAGTTATATCTTTTATCTGGAAAGGAGAACACATATTCCGTGATCTTTGCTAACAAATTGACATGATTTACTTTTTTTACAATCAGTTTGATGCTTACTGTTTTCGTGTTTATGTTACAGAAAACTGTTGCTTATTCGTCCCAAACTTTTAATTTGTGATAGCGGCAACTACCGTGAGTCACGCTGGTTCACTGCATGGAGAAAGGCAAGTGTGTCTTTAAGCTGATAAATGTAATATCTTAATTAAGTAATAGTAGAAAATAAAAGTAGTTAAAAATAAAAAAATATTAAATATATTAATGTTTATAATTTTCCTGATGGCAACCTACTTGTAGAGGTTTATTTTCTACAGTTATTTAAAAAAATTAACTTTTCAGAAGATTTAAAAACCTTATCAATTTAGAATTTGTAATGAAAAACAATACCCAATACATTCTACAAATATATTTTGAAGCATTTCCAACCATTCCCTCCAATTTAATTCATTTAAGTGCCTTTGTTAATCTACCTTGTTAATGGATTAGCTAAATATTATGTGTTGTGTTTTCATTAAATCTGTGTTCTACCAAGTACCTTCGGTCAGTAGTGTACCTATTAGCATTTGTGTGTAATATCAACCACTATTCATAGGACTATTAATCATTAAAGGCAAAACTATTGTGAAATTAAAAAGTTCATGAGTGACTATATAACATAATCAGATCCTGCAATCAATCATAAACCATTTAATATTTTCTTTTGTAACTTTGTATTGTAACATTTCTTATAATTTTGAATTCAGAAAGTAACTTCCATTATAATTCAATCTATATCTTGTTAATAATTTTTTAATTTTTAAGTCTAGTGTTAATAAAGGTTTATTTTGAATATTTTTTTTTGCTCTGGAGCTATGGGGATTTGGTAGGCCTTAGCCGTCAACAATATTTATTCATCAATCCTAGGAAAATACAATCATCGTAGAAGATTCAGCACATTATAATACATTACAGTAGAATCCTGTTAATCCGAACTAATTGGGCCCGAACACTGTTAGGATTAGCGGGAATTCATAAGTAATATCGACGTATTGACATGTTAATGGGTAAATAATGTGCGGGGACATCTGCTAACGTCAGCTCTATACAGCTTTGATCGGCTTATGAACAGCTTCAGTGAAAGTCGGAAAGGAAATGCATTTCCTTCGATGACTCATAGCGCCGAGACATTATTTACCCCTCTCCCTCCCGCGTTTCAAACATATTTATGAATCACTGCACTGAGCACTAGTCTAGTCATATCTAGCTCAGTGTTTACTCTAGGGGAGTTTGATAAACTGTGTGCGCTTATTGCAAATTTATTGTAAATCTTTGTCCTGTGAGTGTTGAGTTACTTTACCAAGTCACTGTGCCGTTTTTTATTCGTTCGTAGTCCTTGACGTCAACTGTTAAACATTAAACATGGCAAGTAAACGAAGTCATGCTTCGTGTACTTTAAAGGAAAAACTTGAAGTGTTAAAAAGATTGGACAATGGTGAAAGTGCTACTAAGTTATCTCTAACGTCTTTTTAATTTCTCCTGTTTTTAAGTTTAAAAAATAGGTATTTTTTCTGAACTCTGTTCGGAATAGGCGGATTTTTGGATTAGCGGGACTCTATTGTATTTATAATAATACTCACAACAAGATCAATAAATCACATAAAAACTACACCAATGTACAACAATAATGTAAACAAGGAGGCTTCCCCATAACCCTGTCAGTGTCCCATAAACTCCTCCACAGAGTAACACGATCCAGACAACAGCAACTGTCTGTTTTAAAAACATTTATAATCAATTGATCCATGTCCCAGGTATCAAACTGATACCTATTTCTGGAGAAAAATTATGAAATATAATTTTTGTTTGATCGTTTATATTTATAAGGATACTTTCGATTTTTGTTTAAATTGCTATTGATACTAATTTCTGGATGTCTACCAGGCCGATTTTCGTGCCGTTTGTTTTAAATGTAGTCATTATAATAAAAAACTATCAAATGCCATTTTTATTTTATCCTTATATTATTACAAGAGCACTTTTGAGTTGTTTTTTTTAGGTTGTAACCTTATTGATACCTACTTCTGGAGATTATTTTTGTCGTAGGACTTTTTTCTAACCCATCTGAATCAGCCTACCCTGGGAGGTTTTTTTTTACATACAGTAGTAATAAAATAATATGTACTATCTGACCTGTGTGAATATTTCGCAAGTTAGGAGTATTTACCTGATTTAATGAAGTAAATTGTGTTTGTTTATTGACGTTGGTTTAATTATTTATTGGTTTAATTTGACTGATTTGTGTGATAGATTACACTTGCATATAGAATGTAAACAATCTAACTAACAGCTGTCATGTTAGTTAAACAGATTGTTAATAGATGGCACCTTGCATTAGGAACCATATGAAGTATAATATAAAAGTTTTTTAAATACATTTTTGTAACGAAAACATGAACTTTTAAGCTGTTTGTCTATTTTTTGTCAATAGCGGGGAACGTAAGCTTTAAAATGATGCTTGAATAATCAATTTTGATGAAGAGTTAGGGGACATATCACTTAGCGACAAAAAAAACACCTTTGAGAAGTAATATGCAAGTATAATTAATTCCATTAGTAGTTATGTTTTGTGTAGTATCATATCATTACTAAAGTTATACTAATTTTAAATTTCAGATTCAAGAGACTGAAGACTATTACGTGCCGAGAATGATACAGACTTACACAGGCCAGTCTGTTGTTGCTTTTGGTGATGCTGTCATATCTACCAAAGATACTTGTATTGGCTTTGAAATTTGCGAAGAACTTTGGAATCCTTTTAGGTACTGAAATGAGTTTTGAGTTAAATTAAATAAAAATCTCT
Organism: Philaenus spumarius; assembly: GCA_018207615.1. Classification (NCBI taxonomy): domain Eukaryota; kingdom Metazoa; phylum Arthropoda; class Insecta; order Hemiptera; family Aphrophoridae; genus Philaenus; species Philaenus spumarius. The sequence continues at coordinate 86,529 of JAGFPH010002479.1, read as the reverse complement.
TTATATCCTCAGCAGAGAATTATTGAAAGTATGTTGATAGAAATATTGAATTTGTCTTAAATCTGTTTGTTAGCCTTTAGATATCAGTTAATTCTGTAAATTTGTGCTAATCTTGAGACAAATAAATATTTCTTAGGATAGTTTGTGTGAAGTAGAATTTAATTTATGTGAAAACGGAACCAACAAGCGATGATTTTAATTTATTAACTTTGGATAAAAACTCTATTAGAGCATTTGGTTAGCTAATGCTACCATTTCTCTCTTTGAGAATTTTTGCTTGCAATGTTTTTACATGCAATGCTTTGATTTATCCGAGAAATATTTCGCCTTATTTACAGAGAACGTACTTATTTTCTATTTCTGATCATTTTCCAACAAAGGTAACCATAAAAGCCTTGTTTCTATTTTAGGTTTTAACCGCCGACGCAAACAGAGGGATGTATAGGTTTAACGTGTGCATCTGTCTGTTTCATCATAGCTCCAAAACGGATGAACTGATTTTGATTTAGTTTTTTGTTTGAAAGGTGACTTGATCGAGAGTGTTCTTAGCTATGATTAAAAAAAAAAACTAATCAATCGTTCGAGGGTTTTAAAAATTTTGTATTTATTTGTTGTATTATAAGTTTTGTTCATTGATTTTATATGTGGTGCTACAATTATTTTATGGTTTTATACGTTAATAACAAACAGCTTTATCAGGGAACCTTGAAAATTTCTTCATAGAATCTAGGAAGTTTTCAAAGGAATCGATGGGCTGAAAGGGCCTATGTCCTATTTTGTACCTCTTCAGATATTTACATTTTGTATTTTTTTCTGACAGAACACCCAATAGCCTATTTACATCATTTATATTATTATTTATTTCACTTCTTAAAATTTATAAAGTTTATAATTGAATAAATAAATTTTAAATTGTTGTAAAGGGTTATTGTTTTAGGTTTACTGAATAGCAATTTGGTCTATTTCTTTTTGCATGTACTCATACATGTCGTTTTCAATTTTATTTTTTCTCTTCTTCCTCATACTTCTCTCTTCTCTTCTGAACTGAAGTAAGTTATGAAATTTTATATACAAATATTTAAAAATTAAACCAAAGATACTAATCTTGGGAAAGTTGTTAATAGCTGAGGGGTTATGATGAGCGAGAGAAGAAGAAGAGGGAGGAAGAAAATTCCCCTACTGTTCGTCCGGGCTTTAGTTGGTAGTACAGGACATTTGAACGATTGCGGATCTACTACCCTTCCTGACAACATGCGACTGTGGCTGTCGCCATGACGTGTCTACATGTCGACAGAGGCATTATCGTTACTCACAATGCAATAAAAAGGATGTTCACAAGTTATAGTTACCACCTAGTCTTCAACTTATATTCAGTATTGTGAACAGTATGATTTAAGAAGTAATAAATGTTGATAAAATACAATTATGGCTGAGTAATAATAAAAAAAAGGAATGTAGTCTACAGTATTTTATAAGATTGTTTTGGAGTAACAATAAACAAACAAAGAAACCCAAGACTACAAATAATATTATTTTTGTTATGAAGGAACAGTTTTGGCGTACTTTAGTGTTGTGAAAACAGATTCTACAAAAGATTCCTGGTTGTGAAGAAGCTGATGAAAACGATATTGAAGAATGGATGAACGAGGACGAACAATATGAACTGAGTGATGGTGACATAATTTCAACAGTAGATAATTGTGCAGGAGTTGAGTGTAATCCGGAGAGTGATAGTGAAGTTGATTTAGAAAAAGAAGAAAATGTGTGTTAAGTCATTCAGAAGCAGTGAAAATGTTTCAATCAGTCTTAACTTATGTTGAACGGCAACCGGAAGCAACTGCAACCGATGTCATGTCAATGAGGCATTGGCGTTACATTGCCGCAAGAAAAAGGGCCGCATCGGTAGGGCAAAAGACAATTACAGATTTTTTAAAGAAATGATTAACTTTTATGTATTTATTCCTTTGTTCAATACTTTAACAAAATATTTGTACAATATTTTAATAATAAAAACACATTTTTAAATGCTGTATTGTAGTGTTTTTTGTCTGTTTCCCTTTAAATAACACCGACTTCCGTATTATCCGACTTTTCAGTTATCCGACCTTTCGTTGGTCCCAATTAGGTCGACTAATCGGGACTATACTGTATACATTTTTTAATGACAGCCCAAAACGTGTTCTGGGAACCATGATCGTTGCTCATTAACCACTCCTAAGTCTCACCATAAGAGTTACTGCAGTAGCTCATCTTTCCTGTGGAAATTCACTAAGACGAGTATTCTGGATTCAACACTCTACAATTATAATATTTTAATGTTTTTAATTGTTTGATTGTTTTCAGCACCCATATACCAATGTGCTTGGACGGAGTGGAGATAATAGCAAATGGATCGGGATCTTATATGGAACTACGCAAAGCTTATGTTACGGTTGATTTAGTTAAATCAGCTACTTTCAAGGTATTTATTGTTTATTTTTAAAACTATTGTTATAAATGTAGTTTTTTAATTAATAATTTATATACAACTACAAAATATCATACATTGAAACAGTTCACTATGACTCATGTATATTTAATATAGAGAAAGTCATTTGGTTTTTATGGACCTCAATAAATATAGCTTTCCTTCAGGTTTTAAAGTTCTTAACAATTCTCCTCCATTTGCCTTTATCTGCAATCTTCCTTCAACCTCTAACTTGCATCCTTCTGGATGTAGTCCACCCACCTTTCACAGGGGTAGGGGCGGTGGAAAATTACTTAAGTACATATTACACTATCAAATAAATGTCAAATTCTTTGATCAAAGATTTGACATCAAAGAAATTTGACGATTCTTTGATGAAATAATTTGTTCATCAAACTTAGATGAATCTTTGACATGTTGTAAACTTTGACAAAGATTTTAAAAAGAATAAGAATAAAGTACTAAAATATTATAGTATGCATTTTTTAGGTAACCTCCTTACCTCAAAATAATATAAGTTTTTCTGTTTTCATTATATTCTTTCTGTTTCTTTACTTTTATATTTTTAATACAATGGCAAAATTGACATGGAGTGTTGAAGCTATGAAAACTTTAATTTTACATTATGAAAAAGAATATTGTTTGTGGAACATTCACACGAATGCCTATAAAAATCACGATGTAAGGCAAAAACCTTCAGAAGGAATTACAAATAATGTTTTGCAGTCTGTAATATTGGGGTTGGCAGTATAGCCTAAGTTTATATTTTTTGTAAAACATTAAAGAGACTTTCATTATGTTTACTTTATCGTAAAAGTGTATTTACAAGTTTTTTTAACCCTGCAACTGTCAGACTACTCAATTTGAGTGGTCGTGGGGGCGTGGCACGTGAAAACGTTCAATTTTGACAACTATACTTGTAATGAATATTTCACCCACTAAAAATTATTCAACCGCAAAAAGTCAAAACCCGTTGGAAAGGTAATGATCTAAACTTTAATTTTTGTATTTACAAGTTTTTTCTAAAACGTATATTTACATACGTAATCATCGTTGCAGTTTATTAGTTTTCTTCAACAGTATATTTACATACGTAATCATCGTTGCAGTTTATTAGTTTTCTTCAACAAACTCAGCGCCCGTCAATTCACCAGTTTTCGTCACAAAACACGAAGAAATAACGCATCTTTCCTCTCTCTCTAAACCCCGCCCACTACTTCTTCTAAAGTAAAATTAGATATCGTTGGATTCTTCACAATTTCCCCTGTCTAATACTGCCATCCAATCAAAAATCGGACAAATAGTTCAACAATTGTAGGCCGTTTTGCAGACCCTTGCAATTGGTCAGTTTTCCAACCAATAAACAGCGTAATATATTACACGTGATATCTATGTGAAAACAATAGTTTTTTAGAGATATTTTGGTATCTTTGTAAACTTAATGCTTCAAGCTAACTTTCCCTGTAAACCAAATATGCTTTATTTGAACAGTTTGTTGTGTAGGACCGTGGGAAAGTGACTGCTAATACGGTCTCATCTAATATTTGAAATCGAGCTCTAACGGCTTTTTATAGCATGGGTAGACATAGGGGTTTCCGCGCGCATCGTGATAGCTTGAACGGGTGAGGCGATTTCTACATTTTTTCTCTCTTTTGTTATTTAAATAATTCTAAGTCAAACACTTTTAGGAAAAGATAATTTATAAGTATACGGTTCAATTCTTTGATTTATTACACTTTGTTATAATAATATTTCATTTTTGGGTAAAGCAAATAATCTTAAATTACGTTTGAAACTAGGCCAACTTTTGTTAGAAGTCGTGTAGATGGAACATAAAAACTGGTGTTTTCAAAATAAGAAATTTGAAATTGATAAATGTTTTTATACAGTTCTATTTAGAACTAAATTATGAAACTTTTTTACGCTTACGAAAAAAATACAAAAAATGTTTACTACTTGTTATGTAGGCCTAAAGTTGAACATTTTCCTTTCGTTACTGAACATTTTTTGTTTCTTGAGCTAATAACTTTTACAATTTTACATCAATAAATTTTTTAATTGCATATAGGAATTCGTTGAACCTTTCTCTACAAAAAAGGTACAGAACACTTTTAGATTGGTATACAATTACCATATTTGGCAAATTTTTGAAAATATGCTTGCACACGCACCGAAATGACTTGGCTTTGCAAAACATTAACATGGACAGTTGTAGGGTTAAGATTAGTTTTTGAAATCTTAACCCGTTATTATACGAATTACGATCTTTCAAAACTGTAAGTTTGTAATAATAGTTAATAAAATAATAAAAATATTAGAATAAACCGAAACATAACCCCAAAATATATCTAATTTATTATCAAAGTTGATCAAAGAAATTGGACAGGTGTAATACATATTCTTTGACAAATCTTTGTCAAAGATTTCATTAAAGATCTTTGATAAAACTTTGACCAATTATTTGACAAATAACTTTGACAGTGTAATATGCCCCTTAGAGTGGGCGCCCTCTCAGACATACTTGATTAAGGTATTAGGTATACAATTGAATTACATCAATCATAAGGAAAGTGTTTAATTGGAGTAATACAATATTTTTTTGTGAATTCTGAGAGTAAATAGTTTTTCTTTTAAAAATATTGCCAATACCATTGTAAGCAGTAAGGTTTTTCAAGTCGCAAATAACAGTTTCTCATCCGTAAAATTCATTTAAACTTAAAAATTAAGTGCACTGCGAGACTATTGAAAACGACTGAATTCTTCTGAATTGTAAGGAAGTATTTTTTAAAATAAAAAATAATTATATGCAAAATAAAAGGTTCTGTGAATTTTCTAATAATATTTATTTACATAAATTAACGGAATAATATTGTGCATATTAAGGCGGAGTACTAAGAAAAATAGCCATTAGACTTAAGCTTGATTGTAAAGAAACTGTGTTTGAAGTACAACAAGTCGTTCGTGGCACTTTCACTTTAAGTAAAACCATAAGTAAATGTATTTGTATTGCAATAAAAATTGTTATTTAACTACTAACAATAATTTAAATATGTGCTCAGGCCGGAGGCTGCTACCTGTTTAGTAACTTGCGAGGTTGTGATGGACAACGAGTTTACTTCAACGGCTGTTCTTGTATCGCTTTCAACGGAGAAATAATTAATAGAAGCCAACAGTTTGCTCTGCAGGAAGTCGTAAGTATTGCCTCTTGCTCTAGTAGCAAAGTTCAGTTTGCTAAAAATAAATGAAAATTTTTGATAAAGTCATATTTATGAAAAAATCGGTAAACATTTTTAATCGTACTTTCTTTGTAACTAATTTGTCACCGTCATCAAAATCATTCATCAATTGCTCATTAGTTTTAAGAAATTAGTTAATAATGTCTAATCTGAATTCAGAAAGTAAATATAATTCCAATTTGTCAAGAATTTGTGAACCTTAAGTTTCTTTGGTTTAATAAATATTTATCATCTCGTATTTAATTGTTATTTCAGGTATTCTTAAGGGTCTTCTATACCTTGCGTAAAACAGCAAAAATATGCACTTTGTGCTAACGTGTTTCGGACGCCGTTTCTCAACCTAAAAATTGTGAAACATAATTGTTCTTACAGGCTTTCTGCTTTTGTCTTATATCTTGTAATTGAAAGAAATCGACGGCAACTAATTTTAATCAACAGTTTACTGAGTAAAAATCGATTATTTTTAACGCATTTTTTGGGAGTTTTAAGCAATAATTTCCATATTTTAAGCTAACACGTAAAAAATATAAAGCCTTCTTTATAACTTAAAGTAGTTTCCCAGATTATTAATTTATAAATAGAATCCGAAACACGTTATTATGAATGCATGTTTCAATGATTTTGCGGCTTCAGTCAGACCTTTTGTATTGAAATCATACTGTACACTCGGGAGTTTTCTTCAAGGTAAAGAAGAGCCTTAATTTTAATTTATAACTAGCCGGGACAACAATCTTAAAATTACATTACTTTCAAGAACCAAACCTATTTTAACTTCAGGCCTATTTCAAATATTATATGCCATACTGTATACACTCTTTAAAGGGTTAAATTAATTGCAGTGTATTGTAAGCACTTCCATAAAGCTAGTAGTAAACCTAGAGAAGTTTGTTTATTAATAAGAAATCACTTTATATTTATTTTATTGTTTTAAGTTGGTACTTGGAATTGCTCAATCTTGTTTCGATATTACAACTCTGATTCTATTTTAACACTAAAACTGTACAGTAGACCTCCAGTTATCCAAATCAATTGGGACCCCGGACCCCATTCGGATGATAAAAAATTCAGATTTTTTCCAAAAAAGGATCTATTTTAACCTCTCTGGGCTGGCTTTGCGTTTTAGCGATTGGAGTAAACTATCCGCACATACTATGGTCGCGTTTACACGTTTTATAACTTAAACGCTTTAGTACTACCATCGCGTTTACGCGACTAATATAATTCTTTGACTGGCATTTACTGCAGTCTATAAGATTTATAATGGACTATTTCGACTATCGATAGGAGGTACTATCTAACAATAGAAAATAGAGAGAATAAAATCATGTCGCCAGACCGCGTTTACTAGGTTTTGTCGAAGCCTATTTTGAAAATGAATATATGCTTTATCCAAAAATTAAATTTGATTATAACAAATTGTAGAGAACAAATCATAGAATTGAACTGTGTACTTGAAAACATTAAAATAACCTTATTTTATAAATATGTTTCACTAAATTACAACGAGTAAAACAAACCTCTCGCTAGCGGTAGGCATACAAAGCCAGACGCATTGTCCCATGCTTGAAATAACCTAATCTGAGCATGAATTATAATTTAGACTATGTTAGGCCCGAAAAGGTTAATTAATTACTGTATGTATGTTGAAAATTGAAAAACGAAACTACTGTATTTTTAAGTAAAAAGATCCTTTAATTAACTAAATGAAAAGGGAACACTTTTACATATTAAGCGTATGTACACAAATGAATGTCATTGCTTGCTGAACAACTCGGTCAAAGTAAACTGTTTGACTGTATTAATCCGTTTGACACTTGGCGCCTGCACTAGCTTCGCGAAGGGAAGGACAATAGCGCGCGTAGACAGAACCATTTTTTGCAAATCGCAGTACGTTGCCGTTTAATTTTTTTTTTTTTAAATTCTGAAAGCGATTTGGATTGTTGGAGTTTTACTGCATTATACTCTTTATCATTTTTATTTAAATTGTAACACCTGTTTTTTCTCAATCTCGATAAGGTGTATTGAAAAATGTCTTGATCTTGTCTTCAAGGTAAAAAGTCACTCTTGCATGCTCGTAATCAACATTTGTTTTCTTGTCAATTTGTAATAATCCAAAAGTGAAGTAGTGAAGTAAAATGTGACATTTCTTTCATGAAGTTATCCGTTATAATTCATTTGAGTTTCCACACACTTTATAATTTGTAAGTAGTTGTTTCTTATCGTTGGTAAAATGTTTTACAGGAAGTCGTGACGGCCACAATAGATCTGGAAGATATTAGAAGTTATCGCAATGCCATCAGATCTCGGTCCCAACTTGCAGGAAGCGCTAAACGTTATCCGAGAGTACCGGTCGAGTTTTCTCTTTCGGAAGCAGGTCATGCTGGCGGTTTGGCTGCTTCTTGTTTGCCTATAAAGTGGGTTTACCACAGTCCCGAAGAAGAAATCGCATTAGGTCCTGCTTGCTGGCTGTGGGATTACTTAAGGTGAGTAAGTAGCTTGAATAGATTGTGTAACAATCGAGTCAATAAATCTAAGAAATGTTCTTCTTATAAATAGAGTAATGGTGTGAAACAGTTGAAATTTATGTTTATTTTCAGAAGTTCGAGGTAATGTTTAGAAATTTGGTACGGATCAACCAAATATAATAGGTCTCTAATTGTCTGTCCGAAACAATTCTATGCTCAAGACCTTTGACTGCTGGCAATGTCAATTTAAATTACTTTCATTACTCATGATAAAACTGATCAGTATTTCTTTAATTTTTGAATTTGCACAGACATACAGTTAAACTTGGTTATAGCACCAACGAAGGAACCGAACGTATGCTGATGTTAACTAATTAACACGAGAGGTCTTTCTGAAGGAAGCATGGGCCCTGGGAAGCGGGAAGAAGTGAAAGTGCACAGAGGATGAGTGGCAATATAACAGGAACAGGTCTAGTAAGGATGCTGTTGCAAATTTTTGCCTCGGTACTGGACATGATTGTTTGGCAGCTCACTTGAAGAGGATCCATGTCCTGTTGTGCGATCATCCCGAGGAACCAATGGACAGGGAACATCTTATGAGCTTGGCTTCGAACAACAGACTTCTAAGAATTTTGCTAAATTATACTGGGATGCCAGAGGACTTATGAGTTAATTCTCACATAGTCTGCCATTGGAAAACACCAACTATTATTTTCTTTGAATGCCGCACCAATTTATTGCAATAAAACTATTTTCAGGAATGAAATTGTTGTCGGACAGAAAGTGAAAATATTCTTCAATTCTGTCTGTGTTTTAGGAGATCGTGTCAGGGAGGTTTCTTTCTTCCTCTGAGCGGAGGAGTGGATTCATCTGCTACGGCATGTATTGTGTTCTCTATGTGTCGTATGGTGGTAGCTGCGTGTTCTGCTGGAGGTAAGTGTTTGTCTTTAATATCTGAGATTGTAGCTTCACTATGTTAGGAAAGTGTGTATTTTCTACTTATGGTGTTCCTTTAGTCTCTTATGGTAGTTTACATTACAACGTTAGGCGTTATAAAAATAAAATATAAAATGAATTTAATAAAACTTGTTAAAAAATAAAATAAAATATTGTATTTAGGTTAAGCCTATACTAGTTTTCCTTACCTGTTGTCTTTTTACAACTTACAACTCGGGATCGTGAGGTTCCTGAACAAGTACACACTGGAATATAGGATAATGAAATTAAACTATAATGGTTCACATAACAACTGATTTTAATTGGCCGCTTTAGCCCTGCATGTTTCTTTTTATATCAAGTTATAAACAATTTACAACCATATAAGTCATTTCGACAAAAAATGTAGTCAAACAAATAACGTAAATCAATTTAAATTCAAAAATATATGGTACATATAGATATTTAATACTTACGAAAAGGCAGACACATAAACTAATTAATTTTAAAAAAGAAAAAGAAAACCCCACTCGCACGCGCAACAAACACTTTTGTAGCCTAGTTCATTGTCGTGTCCGATTTACTGTCACATTATTAAGTGATCGCAATACACACCATTGTCGATGATAATTTTTAATTCTCATAAAAATTCAAATCAGTTCTTCAATAACTCACTCAAAACACCCTTTACTACTTTGTAGATTAACAATAAATGTTACATATTTAAACTGTTAATTAATGCGCAACGCACAACACTTCAAGCAATGTTCACAGCTTGGACTCTCGTTGACAAGTGCCGCTAGTGTTCTTTCTCCCACCGCTACATCCATCCAGCGTCTATTTTCTCTCCACCAATCAGAAATGTCTGACGACACACAGATGTTCGAAATTGCGTCAGATTCTTTTGGTTGCTAGCTATGCGTTCTTACTGGATCTTGCATGTGGAATACCACGTAGACCATTTTTCCTGGAATTAGCTTGCAGGTGTTCACTTCTTATCTCGTCTAGACTGGTGTGGACGTTACTTTTCTAAATGCTTCTCGAAACTCGTATACTTTCCGCATCTTAAAGTCAGTGCATAAACTGTCTATTTTTAAACTCACATTTAACTTGAATTTAATGATTAATTTTAATACTTGTCTGCCTTTTACATTTATTCAAATTAATATTGAAATTGACTTTAAAATTTATCTGCCTTTTATCAAAATATTGAACCGACTCATGTCTTATGCATTTTCCCTACCCTTTACTTTTAATCGTGAAGCTTTTAGTTGAACACTTTTTATTTCTTTATTTTACCTTAATTCAACAATCTTACAACATTACCGAGCATGCAATAAACTATATCCAATTGATATAATATTTACTACTTTTTAGCATTTTTTGTATACTTTTTGCAATACATCAGGTATATTATGAAGTAGATTTAATATATGTGTCAGAGAGCATGTGCTAATATTGTGCAGGTTGAGTCGATAAAATACTTATATAATACCTATATATAGGTATAACAATCAACTCTGCATGTACCTAGAAACCACACGTTAAAAGGCTTAAAACTAAATTAAACAAAACTTAAGCATTTTCTACCTTCTTAAGAAACAATGCCCAGTTCCAAGTGTTAATAAATCAGTTTATTATTCATTAGTTCATAGTAGACTGAAATATGGGTTAGGTTGTTGGGGTTGAACATATTCAGCTACTTTGGAACCAGTCATATAATTCTATTCTGAAAAATCATATGCACATTATCACTAATCACAATAAATATAATATATCAGATATCAGTATATTGCTGTACGTCTACTAATCCTTTTTGAGGTATAATCTTACCTTGTTCTACCGCTGTTTCGGGCGTTCACCCGTCATCAGGAAGTTAAAAACATAATTAGACACACAAAACACATTTCACTCCGTGCATAGGTCGTAATTGGAGACTCACCATTCGAACGTGCACGTTGTCGGATTAGTGCGAGGACTTTTCGAATGATTTATACCAATTACGCACCGACTTTTAGGTTAGATTGGAAACATATTTCTTGAATCAAATTGAAGGTGTTACAAATAATCATCAACTTGTTTCAAATATTCATTTCAAAATTAAAGACATTTAAACTCAATAAATGAGAACCAGTTTAATTTTCTATCAAATGGTATAAATGTCAAAAGGCTAAAACAGCGCCCGACTTAATGAATTGTTTTTGCAAATTGATTATTGCCTACGCGTCAAACTATTGAACGCTGCGTGGAACGTTTTTACTGTAAACGATGCAATAAAGACGTCCACTTTTTTTAAACACCCGGTTTAATAAAAACCCTAACACTAAGCTCAAATATTGCAGTATCCAAGGTGCAGCTAAACATTTTTCTTTGTGCCTGTGAAAAACACGACTGACTATTATGTGATCCCAATTCTAGATGAAAAAGTATTAGCCGATGTGAGGAAGATGGTTTGTGACATGGAATACATCCCGAAACAGCCACAAGAACTGTGTAACAGACTGTTGTTTACCTGCTACATGGGGTCACAGAACTCATCTTCAGAGACGCGACAGCGCGCCAAGACGTTAGCAAATCAAATAGGAAGGTAGGATAAATAGTTTGTTGTTTTACAGGTATGTAGTGAGGTGGATATTTGTTTTTAGTTTTAGCTTGCAGGGGGTACCCTTTGTTACCCTCGCAGATATAAATGAATGAATTAAAGAAATGTACGTTTCCCATTTAGCCTTACATATATAATCAGCTGTGTTCCAGTAAACGCAAAAACCATGATTTCCGCCAGTTTGAAGTGAATTTCATCTCTATGAGTACATTTTACCTAATATATTTTCTACGGACAATTTTTACACCTCAGACGCAAATAATCGAACTTAAGAGTAATATGTACCAAGTTTTAGGTCACTAGCTTCATAGCCCGTTTCCGGTTTCCAAGGTCGTAGCCAGGGGGGGTTAGGGGGTCAGCCCTCTCCCCCCCCCGAAATCCCAAAATTTAGTAGTAAAAATTAATACTAGGTTTAAAAAGTGCAAAGTAAATTATAAAATAGACAACACTACAGAGGATCCAGCAACATATTTTACATCATTGTGCGTCGCATGCATACTGATATTTAGATTTGCTTGATTAAACTACAACGTACAATACACATGGATGCAGTAGGTTACAGCCTTACTCTCTTGTGAGCTTGATCTTATCTAAAATAAGAAAACTATGACGGTTCAACAAAAATACTTTACTCTAACAAAACACGCAATGAATTGCGTACTGAAAATACTTCCAATACGGGGTTGGCGTGCGAAGCACGCAATGCTCTGTGTATTGAGAACTCTCCCAATACGGGGGTTTGCGTGCAATGCACTGTGTGTCGGCCGCTTCTCATAGTGTTCGGTGTCAACCTAACATGTGCGTCCTAGCAGTGAACGTGTTAAAAGGGTTTAAATTCAAATCCCCGGTCCTGACCTGACCCCCCCCCCCCCAAGTTTTCTGGCTTCCGGCTTTGCCGGATTCTAAAATGTTCCAGAAATGTTCCTTGGGCGGTCCGAAACCATTTGGAACATTCTGGGAATATTCTGGAAGTTTCAAGAACATTCAGGAACAATTTGGCCAGTCTCGGCTTCTTGTCCAGCTGCTTTACCAACTTCCAATAGGAAGTCCATACCCAATGCTTCCTTTTGATACAAATACGTCCGAACGCAACCCCTGCAGTTCCAAACCATAAAACTTCTTCGTGGATGAGGGATGGAGGGCTTCCATATTATATTTTAAAAACCCAATAAAAACAGGTTATTACTAAACGTTTGTTTAAACATAATTATCGTATGGGATTCAATATATCGCCTGGTTCAAAATAGATTCTACATATATGATATTATGTTTTCTCTTCTGTTGGAGCAATATCTTGAATTGATTCACTATATCCTTCAAAATAACACCATATTAAAAAAGACATTTTGGTTGGTATTTAAAAGACTTTTGATCGTACAAAATTTGAGGTTATCCATAAAATAGGTTTTTCACTTACAAAGGAAAGTAGTTTTAAAATTTCAAGGACACTATGAAAATTTGATCACAAACGGTGGTAAAATGCAAGGTAAAATCTTCCAATTCATTCAAGTAAGTTAATATGATTGTTTAATTATTCAATATAATTTGAACAACTTACCGTCGTCAGTAGTTAAATTTGCCATATGTACACGACGGCCGTTTTGGCTATTCAGCCATTATCAAGTGGTTTGGAGGAAATCCTCCGTTGTCATGGAACACTTAACACAAAATTCACAAAACATTTAAATAATTTAAAAATCATATTTGTTAAAAAAACAATGATAATGGCTGAATAGCCGAAACGGCCGTCGTGTACATACGGCAAATTTAACTACTGACGACGGTAAGTTGTTCAAATTATATTGATTTATAATAGTAGTCGAGTAGTCGGAATGGCGAATAAAAAAATAAATGGTTTAATTATTGTTTGTGTTTGTATTTAGCTATCACAATGAAATTTCTATCGACACTGCGGTGGAATCTGTATTGTCAATCTTTTCTTTGGTGACAGGACTGAGACCAAATTTTGCTTTACACGGAGGATCTGCGAGGGAATCTCTGGCTTTGCAGAATATACAAGTAAGTTGTCAGTACATATCCAAAAGTTTCAAGGTTATAATATCTACTAGTAAGCCCCTGTGAAAAATCACATGCAGATTAATTAGATACACATCAGAAATACATAATTTAAAGAAAAGCTATTTAACCCTTAAAGCGCTAAGCTAAAATATGGGCTACCGCTAATTTAGAGTTTAAAAAATATTTTTTCAATGTTCTTTTTAAATTTCGATTCTTAGGGTTAAGTAGAACACATAAAAAATACTCAACTAATTTATGTAAGAATTAAAAAAATTAAAACTAAACTTAACAGAATTTACAATTTAGTAAAAATCTAAATACATAAAAACAATACTTATTGTTGTATAAAAATAAAACAGTTACATACTAAACTAATAAAAACAAAAACTTATACAAAACTAAAACTTTGGAATGAATATCAGTCAGCTGTCAGTACAAACAAACAAGGAACAGCTGAGTGAAACAGATTGCGTCTATAAGCGTAAGCCGCGCTTAGAACACTTGCGATAGAAGATTCATTTGCTCTGGCGACAGAACACAGACCGAAAAGACGTCACAGACATTGTTTATATTTTTTATTTGGTCTAAACGTACTCAAAGAACATCTCTCTGCATTCTATTTTGTGAACTATGGAATCATCTAACCGTGTGTTTGTGTATTTGCGTTTAAAGGTGCTAGCCACAGTTAAGGGTTAAATACAACAGACTTTATCTAGGCTTGTACCTAACTATGCTGAGTGGGATTTTTAACTCGGTAAATGTTTACAACTATAAGGATAACTAACTTTAGGCCTATTTGTTAAAATGTGTTATTTACATAATATATGTGAATCAAGAATGATAAAAATATTAATTTTTATTTTGTATTGATATATCACTTAGTTTAAATGTTTTAAATATTAAAAAATAGTGAAATGTAAAATTTAGATGGCTTATGATTTTGTAACTTTAGGCCTATTTGTTAAAATTTTGTATTTATATACATTATTATATATCAAAATAAAGATACAAATTTTATCTCTTAATTGCTTTTTATTTCACATTGATATATCAAAAAATTTAAAAGTTATTCATATTATAATGAAGAAATTAATAATCGAAAATTTTTATTTGTTATACGAAGATGTATGAATGTTTACAAAGCTAAACGAATGGGTATCTCTTCTTTAAATTTGTATAAATGAATATATTGATAATAAAAGGTTCTATTTATATTTATTTTATAATCTCAAAGCAAATTTTATAACAGTTATAACGTATTATAGCGTACATTAGGACTATAACTCATATTAAAAAAAAAAAAATACTTCACAAGACATTATAATATATTATTGATTGGAGTTGTAAACATAACCACATAGTATAATCTGAGCTAGGTTTTGTTTAAGTATTTTGTTTAAGTGATGGATGAAACCAGCTGTTGTTTTGTTACTCATGTACACACATACTGATGTACACTGTTCTGGTCCTACTAGTGAGTGTCAGTCTGCAGTTTATTGAAACATATTCTGTGTGTTTTTTGTTGTACATAAATTGATAAGTATTTTTATTTATTGTACGTATGTGAGAGTGAGTCGTGAAAATAATGCACCAGTTTAATTGTTCAAAGGGGTTTCAGTGAGGAAGCAAAATTAATTAGATTTTCAGCATGTTACTTACTGAGATTAATGGAGCTGGAAAAATGCTTAAGGTACCGTTCCGCAACAAGCGACAGAGACTGACGACCGAGACAGGCGACAGACTGTCGAGACAGAGTGTGGTCGCTTCGGGCCTCCTTCCCAAGTAATTATATGAAGATCATTCCGCAGCCCGAGATAGAGATGTGCAACAGTCATGTGTCGCTCATCTCTGTCTCGCCAGATTGCTTTTGAAGCAGTACTGAGGGGTGTCGTCCCACGGAATTTGTACATTTCATACCGATGAACTTGTCTTCGATCAAAATCAATTTTCTCCAAAAATATTCATCATATTTGTTTGAAATTTATAACACAAATTTATATATATTTTTTAAAAAAACTCTGCGACAATATTTAAGCATATAGGCCATAATTTTTATAATTCTAGGCCTCTTTTTTTATGGTCAAACTTTAATACGGCACAACAGAGTAGGATCAAACATTATACTCCAAAATAAAAACCTTAATATGTCATTAACCATTTGTATTTTATCTTTATTAATTAGTATGTCAATTGAGTTATATTTATATTTTGTACTGTTCCTACGGAGTCCGTCATATGTTTCGATTAATAAATAAACCATATAAAAATGCACATATTCCTAATTGTTGCTCGAGTGTTGATAGATGTCAAAACCAGACGAATGTTAATGATTTTAATTTACAAATTAAAACATTTTATTTTTTTACTATACAATAAAAATTATTTGAAAATCTCAAACAAAAATTGTTGTTTCTTAATCAAATCTTCTGAAATTCTGATATAAAACTGCTACTTCGGACTAAGTGTTGTGTGTCTTGGTCGCATAGTTAAATTGCAGAGCGACAAAGTTGGGTATCTCGGTCTAGCTTCCTAATTGACTGCCTCGGTCGTATGACTCTGTCGCTTGTTGTGGAACGGTACCTTAAGGATTAGTTTTTGTGACTCTTAAATTCATTTGCGAAAGCTAACTAATGTGGGTGTTAATGTGAGCTAACTAATGTGAGTTGGATTAGTTTGTAGGCAGGCAAATAGTAATATTTTGTTTAGAGTCATTATGTACAATACAATTAATTACGTTTCAGTATTATACTCATCAGTTTTTCATTTAAATAACCAGTAAATAGCTTCAAAAATAAAGCGGAACATTTTTCAGATTTTTTTGTAGTGATTGTAATTTGGTACTTTTCTTTTTTGACATTGTCAATTATTTGTTGTAGGCAAGACTACGAATGGTATTAGCCTACTTGTTCGCTCAACTGCTGCTGTGGGTGCGAGGCCGTTCCGGTGGTTTGTTAGTTGTAGGCTCAGCTAACGTAGATGAAGCTCTCCGTGGATACATGACAAAGTACGACTGTTCATCAGCCGATGTGAACCCCATAGGGGGTGTATCTAAGACTGATCTTAAGACTTTTTTGATCTATGCCAAAGACACGTAAGTCCTTATACATTTTACTGCCTATGTCAATCTAGTGAGTATGACCTCAAGTTTAAGGGGAAAATACTAAGATTTTTAATATAAGTTCAAAGTCAATTTACTCCAATATTTTGTTTAAAAAAAATGTTGTGCATAAAATTTAAATATTTTTCCATTTAAAATACATAGCTCAGTTTAAGGAACTGCTACTACAGTAATCAGTTGTTTACTTGAATAACTCTAAACTGGTATGTAGACTGTTTCTCAGTGTCATTTCCATTAACAGCTGATTTGATAAGTTGATCAATTTTGTTTGTTTTTTCTTGATGTCTACTCTAACCAAAACAGATAATGAGGATGGGGACCACCAAAAATTACAAATAATTTGAAAACCGAGTAGCTAGGTTTGAACCTAAATCATTGTGTTGGAGATTCCAACTGTAAGAGCATGTTTAGCCACAATGCCACACTGCTTTCCTAATTTGTACCTTTATTTAAGGTTAGGTTTTTGCTTGGTAGTAGGCCTCAGTCATGCTGGTCCTTTGTATCAACTCCTTTTATACATATCAAAAACTTAAATAGATTTGACTTATAATGTTATTAGGGGCTCCGCCCCTGCTCGCTTCTCTCACCAATCCCAGCGGTGACCTATGGTGAAGCCAATTGCAAACAGATTATTGTATACTCTGATATTTTCACGGAAATGACGACTAAGCGGTGACCTATACAAAGCTAATGTAAGACAGAGATCGAAATGGACACGACCAACCCCAATAATTCAAATTGCATCGTGTATTGTAATTTAATCAATAATATTTAAATAATCAATAATCAAAATTTCAAAAAAATGTTGATATTACCAACTAAGGGAAACAATATAATATGCAACACCAAATGTTTGACTTATCCTAATACAGTTAGACTTTTGTTTGCTTTTATCTAATCTAAAATAAAAACTGTTGGTTGCGAAGAATAATTACCCGATTCTAAATTTGTCAAATCAGCTATTTTATTTATTATATGTATCAACAGATGTTTCAATTGAATTATAATACAGTAAGCATTTTTCGTTGATTTTCGTTTGTGTTAGCTTTTAGTTTGTTAACTAGTCTAAAAAAGCTGTTGGTCTTGATGAACTATAAACTGATTCTAAATTTTCTAAGTTGGTTGCTATGGTAATGAATGTAAACAAATAAGTGCTGCTAAGCTTTTGATCGGAACTGCGGTTTTATCCGGACTAGAGCTGGGAGTGAATCACCAAATTTTCACTATTTTTACGGTTTATAAATTTTATTGTTATTGTTAACTTATTTTAGTAGTTTGTTGTAAATTATTGTTGAACTTTCGTGCTTCTACGTGTTTGTGTATGCGTTCCAATTGTTTAATTTATAAGCATTAATTTAAATGCTCTTAATTTTCAGTCGTTGATGACTGCTCAGGTTTTTCGCCTTTAACAAAGAAAAAAAAAAATTTACTGTGTAATCTAGTCCAAATGACCTTACATTACTATGTATTATAAATGAACGTTTGTTTAATGTAAGGTTTAACCTGCCAGTTCTGAGTGACATCATGAGTGCACCTCCGACAGCTGAACTCGAGCCACTGGTTAACGGCTGCCTCGCCCAGACCGATGAACAGGACATGGGCATGACCTACGCAGAATTAAGTTCTTTTGGTCGATTACGTAAACAAAACATGTGCGGACCTTACTCCATGTTCTGTAAATTAGTACATCGATGGGGTCCAAAAAACTCACCTTCAGAGGTAATGCTAAATGAATTAATAAAATTGTTCATTTTTAAATATTTTTTGTTGAGGGAAGTAAATGTAATGCTATTATTGTGAGTCTTTTTATTAATACTCTCCAAGACCACAGGCTTGTTTTATAATAGCTGTACCATATGTTAAACTATTACTTACACAATGAAACAGTTCAGTATTTATGTTGTAAATTATTAATTAAATTAATCTCGGCCTACACGAAATCCAGAGCGCCAACGCGATATATCCACGATACTCGACAACTCAATTTAGCATTAGAAATATAAGAATATTATAAAGTCCCATGTGAAAAAAGAAAATTGATAAAAGAAAATCTGGCCTATAGGAACTATAATATGTTTACCATTAATCACAAAAGGCCCGAAATACAAACCAAAACCATTAAAGAAATAACTAAAGAAATAAGTGACATAC
>JAGFPH010002479.1:17905-57479 GCA_018207615.1 Philaenus spumarius | reverse complement strand
TGCTTATCTATTTCGATCTCTGCCTTACATTATGTCACAGCTACTCCTACCACCCAACTTAGATCCAAGTGCTTCTGTAATCAATCATCACTTCCGTAAAATCATTTTATAAAATTGAAAAAATGTAAAAATTATAGGCAAAATTAGGGATTTTATGGAGAAATGTTGGGATTTTGCTTACCTATTTCGATCTCTGCCTTACATTATGTCACAGCTACTCCCACCACCCAACTTAGATCCAAGTGCTTCTGTCCTAATCAATCATCACTTCCGTAAAATCATTTTAAAAAATTGAAAAAATGTAAAAATTATAGGCAAAATTAGGGATTTTATGGAGAAATGTTGGGATTTTGCTTATCTATTTCGATCTCTGCCTTACATTATGTCACAGCTACTCCCACCACCCAACTTAGATCCAAGTGCTTCTGTCCTAATCAATCATCACTTCCGTAAAATCATTTTAAAAAATTGAAAAAATGTAAAAATTATAGGCAAAATTAGGGATTTTATGGAGAAATGTTGGGATTTTGCTTATCTATTTCGATCTCTGCCTTACATTATGTCACAGCTACTCCCACCACCCAACTTAGATCCAAGTGCTTCTGTCCTAATCAATCATAATTTCCATATGAAACATATAAAACAAATAAAAAATATAAAAATTACGAATATAATTACTAGGGATTTTGTGGATAAATGTTGGGATTTTGAGTATCTATTTCGATGTCTGTCTTACATTATGCAACAGCTACTCCCACCACCCAACTTATATCCAAACACTTCTGTCCTTTCCGTAAAAATAACTCAATAAGCAATAATATGTTTGCATTGGCATCACCACGCTTCGCCGTCAGGGTCGGCGACCGAAGCCAGCAGAGCCTAGTAACAAATATATTAACTTATTCCATTTGTAACACCCCGATATAATTATTACATTAATGTTAACTTTATGTTTCAGCCAAGAGTGAAACCGGAGTCGTCGTCTAGCAACCTTAGTCCGCATTGTGAAAATCTTAACTCCCGTTGTGTTAAAATGGTATATCTTCAGTTCGACAGTAGTTGTTAAAGTCGTCACTTTGCGTAAAGGCAATAAATTTTATTTCAGTATGTCGATAGCACAAAGAACAATTTTATTGATGTGATGATTCTTTATGGCCGGACTATATCAAAATGGTTATAGAGTGTTTTAGTATTCCAATACGGTTGTGTGCCATTCCTGCTAGCTCTCAAGTTTTACTAAAACTTATGGCGGTAGAAGACAGACTCTGTTTTTTTTTAATGGAGTTTACACCATATAGGTGGGTGACAAAGCACTTAGTTCATTGTTGTGGAAGAAATCCACTTAGTTTATCTAATTTGACATTGTGTTAAACGTATATATAGATATAATAAATTGTTGACAGTATATTTACAGAATTTATAAAAATAAACTGTTTGAAATCTATTTATAATATTTGGGATACTGTCCAATCTTTTACTCTGAACATCTTCTCCCACAATAAAATACAAAACTACAAATATTAATATTTTAACCCTTTCACTGCTGAATTGTAACAACAGTTGCAACACCCGTATACTGAATTACGGCACGTAGGTAGTAGGACTACGCAGTATTCTCCCTCGGGAAAGATTAGTCGATCAGAAAATTATGGCCTGCGAAATATAACTTTTCTTTATTTATTGAACATTATTTTAAAATATTTTTTTTAACAATAAATACTTACTAAAAATTTCATTAAAAAAAGAATGTTTCAGTTGATCAACAATGATTTTGGAATAATTTTTTTTCTTTCTGAAAATTAGCTTAGTTACTGCTTGGTTCATCCGTCTAGGCCTAACCTAAAATTATTATGCGTATGTTTAATTTATTTTACCCGTCTTAGCAGCAACATACATACAATAATTTTAGGTTAGGCCTCGACTTAAAATTACTTTCCAGGCCTAACCCAAAATTTCAGCGCTTGACGATAATATCTGAACTACGCCGGACGGAACCGATTGATGAACCAAAACACATGTATTTTGAATGTATTTACATTCATTGCCATAGCAACCAATTTGATAACGCTTTTTTTCGTTACTCGTATTTCATTTTTCTCATTGCCACAGCAACCAATTAATAACACTTCTCTTCGTTACGCATTACACTTTCTATTTGTTAACCGTAACCTGTGTTAAGGAACTTTATTCCAAAAACAAATTAATTTCATCGTCATTTGTGTCGGTCCATTTTGGAAGCCTGTTGGATTTGTATGAGAATCAATGTATTGAAAATATCTATTTCTCTCAAATCCGATTTTACTTTTAATTTCTGGAGTGAAAAACATGAAAAATAAGTATTATTCATATAGCCTAATGAGTCTTACTATTTCAGCAGTTTCGCTAAAATTATGAACTTGCGGATGAAATTCACTGATTGTCTATTGAAACGTTTTTTGTGCTTCTTCTGTACATGCCCGGCGGAATTATCGACACACTTGGCCCCTAGAATATGTATGTTGTTACGGTTTTCAGAATTAAGAAGAACTAGTTCATCACTACCACTAACGATACTTGATCTTAACTTTCCAAAGTACTAGTTAATTCATTCAACACTGTAACATTGCTGTAAGTCAAACGTAAGAAAATCATTTTAGTTTGTCATAAGTCCTGTGTGCAAACCAAAACAAGCGTAGCAGTAAAAGGGTTAAATATCAGTAGTTTTCTTCTCTTTGTATGTTGCCTGGTAAAAGCGATGTAGAAAGCGAGTGTACAATATCCCGCCGGATGTGATGGGAGAATAGTCAGTGTCACTTGTTATAAGTACGTTGTATTAAAACTAAATAAATGTTAACCTATTGAAAGTTTAGAGCCAGAGTTCGTACTCTCTTTTACACATTCTAAACTGTACAAAAATTATTTTTAGATATCCATGCTTGTACAGAAAATATTTTAAAAGGTAATATTTTTTAAAGAATACCCATTGTTAGACAATAAAAAAATGTTATAAATCAGTTGATTTACACTAAGAATAAATTAAGTTTTAAGTCTATGAAGAAATAATGTATTTACCCATAATATAAATTAATTATAGCCTTAATGACGGCTCCATAGATAAAATCTGCACATTTGGCAGTTTCTAAGTACTTTTCACTATACATGGAAATTATTTTATATTTATTTACATAGATTATGTTGTACAGCAATCTGTATCATGATGCTACAATGAGCCAGACCAATGATTACTTATAAGATGATTTTGTAAATACAGTTATTAATTGGGATCATAAAGATTAAGAAACATTTTTTAATTTAATAGTTACAAATACACTGGGAAAACGCAAGTTAATTGGCACTAAGCACTAAGTGACAAGATTTCATATTTTATTTGATTTATTTATTAGAATACAGTATAACTCCAGTTATCCGAATAAATTGGGACCGGACCCCATTAGGATAATCAAGGATTTTTTCCCGAAAAAATAGTCTATTTTAACCTTTTCAGGACTTTGCGTTTACACGACTGGAGTAAACTATCCGCACATACTACGGTCGCTTATACACGTTTTATAACTTTAACGTTTGAGTACTATCATCGTGTTAACGCGACTAACATAATTCTTTTACTACAATCTATTAGCTTTAAAATGAAGTATCGATAGGAGGTACTGGCTGTAGAAAGTAGAGAGAATAAAATCATGTTGCCAGACCGCGTTTACAAGGTTTTGTAGAAGCCTATTTTGAAAAATGAATTAGGAATATATGCTTTATCCAAAAATGAAATTTGATTATTACAAATTGTAAAGAATAAATCATAGAATAGAACTTTATACTTGAAAATGTTAAAATAACCTTATTTTATAAATATATTTCACTTTGTTTCACTAAATAACGAGTAAAACAAACCTCTCGTTAGCGCTAGGTATATAAAGCCAGACGCATTGTCACATGCTTGAAATAACCTAGTCTGAGCATGAATTAGGATTTAGACTATGTTAGTCCCGAAAAGGTTAATTACAGTATGTATGTTGAAAATGGGAGAACAAAACTACTGTATTTTATGAATAAAAAGAGCCTTTAATTAACTAAATGAAAAGGTAACACTTTTACATGTTAAGCGTATGTACATAAATGAATGTCATTTCTTGCTGAACATCTCGGTCAAAGTAAACTGTTTGACTGTATTAATCCGTTTGACACCTGGTGCCTACACTAGCTACGCGGACTGATGGACAATAGCGCGTATAGACAGAATCATTATTTTGCGAATCGCAGTACGTTCCCGTCTTATTTTTTTTTCTGAAATTCTGTAAGCGATTCGGATAGTTGGAGTTCGGATAACTGGAGTTTTACTGTAAAAGAAATTGAATAGCACAATGCTTGCTTCCGAGGATTATTTTGTTCTTTTTACTTACACTTGTTCATTTATAAACAAATTCTATAGTTCAGGTTTACACTGATCCCTAATGGAAGTAGAATGCAATGTACTGCAATTAGTTTCAAAACATTAATAAACTTGAAGTTTATTGGTTTTTTATAATTCCTGTACTTAATTAGTTAAAATTACACAAATTGTTAATCATGATTATATTCCTATTTAGTTTAAATATAAGAAAATATTAAAAAAATTATAGACCTGAATTGTTTATTCTGTTAATAAAACATAAAATTTTATTGACAAATTGTATTATTTCTTACCAATTTATTTTTTATGGCAGCTTTTCTCAACCTGGGGTTCGTAATGGGTCGCTAGGAGGTTCGCAGGAAGAGAATGTGTAATGGCGGACATTTACATTATATAGAGTTACAGTATTAAAAAGTTAACAAAATATTAATATTAACCAACAAACGCAATACATTATAAGTTCAAATTTAGTACAGAATAAGTTACATATTAAACTGGTATGTAGTAAATAAATGTACTATTAATATAACATAAATACAGTAAACCGTCTAGATTTGGTAATTTGGGTTTTATCGCCATTCCCATCCATAGAAGTGGTAGAAAGAGCTTTTTCGTCCTACACATTTATACAAAATAAATACAGAAACATGTTCAAAGCTGCCACAGGCATTAAGACTATACTTGGCTTCTTTTGAACCAAACTTCAAAAAATTGTGTACAAAAAAGCAGGGACAGAGCTCCCACTAATATAAATTACAAGTAAAAGAAGTGTTTACAATTTAAAGTAATTTAACTTTCTCGCTATACTATAGTATAGAGGAAGTATAGTAATCGCAAAAAAAATCTATGTTGAAATTTTTGTGGAAATATCCGTTTTGGGACCCCTGAGTCCAAAAAGTGGTTTTTACAAAATGTCTGTCTGTATGTATACAAAGCTAGAGAGAAATCTGTTCAATCGATTTCGAACAAATTTGCACCAAACATGTCAGTCAATTAGGCCTGTATAGATGCACGAAAAAAGGTTTTGACAAATTTTGAAAAATAACCCCCTTTTTGGCCAAAAAACCTTAATGTACCCTACCGTGCAAAAATCCGCAACTTTCTAAAAATTCTCGTTCAGTTAATAACGACATGTACATCGGAAGTACATGTGGTGGATTTTACCGTTGGGTTGGCGTGCGAAGCACACAATGCATTGTGTATTGAAAATACTCCAATAGCGGAATGGCGTACCATTTTGCAGTTATTCAGCATCGTCGTGAATAGACCTATTTCCCAAATTGTTGGTTGTAACCCTAAAACATAGGCCTCTAAACTTAATTATGGAAATTTACTCAACTCACGTCAGCTGTGTAGTTGAATTATTTCTTTATTTCACCATCTTTAGAGATAATATTACACTAAAACATGCTTTTAGAAAACCCAAATGCAGCTAGGACAAATTGTCCTAAAAACTAATTCATTAGGATAATTCCTCTTCTAAACATATATTAAAAGTCAGAACACACAATAAAATGTTCAATTATCCAAGAGAGATTAGTAGGCCTATAGTTTAATAGGTTTGTAATGCAATAATTAATTTATCCGTTTTTAATTTAATGTCTTAGTCGTTTAAAAAATTATTGATGAAGGGTCTGTTGAATAAAAACCCAGCAAAAGCTTTCACGCTAGCTTAGCTATTAAGTTAAAGCTTAGTCTCAGCACTTGTTTAAAGTGAGGTGAATAACCTTTAACTAACCTTTAGTTATCAAAAGCTGGAAAAGTTTAAAAACTGTCGTGTAGTTTGAAACGAGATCCATTCGACTGCTAGATAGTGCATTTGGTAGATAGTGTGAATATTAGATGTCTCAACCACTTGATAGTAGATGCCATTCTGTCAAAGAAATTGACCAATAACAGACAACGACAAGGATTTCATGATCGATGACTATCTAACCTAACCTCATCCCTTTGAAGTCATGCCAGGGGTGTGTCACAGATTGATGGTGGCAGGGATTGGCTCCTCCCACTGCGAAACGGACTATCGAGTGTTTGCAACATCTGCGAAATGGACTATCGAGTGTTTGAAGGCACCCCTTTGAAACAATTTAAATCAGCTGTTGCAGGTTGAGGATTGAGGTTATTAGAACTCATTAAATAGGCTATAGATAGATTTATTTAACGGCGACCTGCGCGAAAAATCTGGCGCATGTAGGGGAGGTAGTTGAAGGTTCCCCACCACCATCGACATGCCGGCCGGTGCTCTGCTTAGTTTGCCACATTAATGGAAAGTGGTGGTGCGAGGGGGGAGGGGAAGTAGTGTGGGGGTTGGAATACCCTCCCTCGCCACTATCTCCTCTCTCGCACAAGTACTCAAAATAGGTCGCCGTTTAATAAATCCATCTATAGTAGTAGGATAGCTATGCCGGCTTTAGCCCTTCCGATGAAGAAAATATCACAGCAAACAAAAGTTTAAATAAAAAAAAATGTTTTGAATTGCTAAAATCAAATAAAATTCTATTGGTCAAATCCCAATTGTCAAAAATTAATGTACCGGTATGTAAAACATATCACTAGTTTTAAATTATATCAAATAATAACAACTATGACGTATTCTTATTATGTATTTTTATCGGAAAATAATAAATTTCGAAGCATTACTTTCGATATAAGAAGGCCTATAACAGGAAAACTATGTAGGTAACAAACTATTTTTATTTTCATAATTATTACTAATAATAATAGCAACAAAAGCATAATTTTACTTTCTCACTATGCTATAGTATAGAGAAAGTTATAGTGATCGCAAAAAAAATCGATGTTGAGATTTTTGTGGAAATATCCGAACATGGTGCAAATTTGTTCAAAATCGATAGAATAGTTTTCTCTCTAGCTTTGTATACATACAGACATACATTTTGTAAAAACCACTGTTTTTTTAACTCAGGGGGTTCCATACTATATTATATTTCTCTATACTATAATATAGTGAGAAAGTAAAAGTACCGGTATGTATTTTCTTAGTGGTTTGATTATGATTAATACAATTATTATCCATATTACCCAATGGTTATTTTAGCCGCCTCAAAATATAATTTAACAAACATTATTATAAAATATTATGTTGCTAAGCTTAGTTTTAATGAAAATTAACTTTACCTAGACTTAAAGTTAGATTTTCAGGGCAATATTTGTTGAAAATCGGGAATTTAAGTGCAGCTGGTCAATACATTATAATTTGTAAAATATGCATAGTTTAACAATCAGGGTATGCAGTTTTAAACTGTTCTATACTTTTATCTTGCAGATAAATAATCAGTAGGATAGCCAATTCACAACACTGATGGTAAAGTTAATTTGTTTTTGTCTTTATTAGCGAATTTCCATAGGAAAAATGAGCTATTGCAGTGGCCCTTATGGTAAGACCCAAGGTAGCAATCATGGTCCCTAGAACACGTTTTGGGGTGTCATTAAAAGTCATATATATATATATATATATATGTATATATATTTATGTGTTCGCACTCTAGCACCGCATTTTAAGTCCGATTTGGTTCAAAATTGGTACACATGTTGGTTGTCTACGTCGCTCGGACGAGTTCGTTAGCCAAAAATCCAACAACCGGAAGTGCGTTTTTTGACCGGAAGTAACTATTCTTTTGACATTTTTACTACGAGAATGAAATTGTTTTAGAGTTTTTTCTAAAAATATAAATGTAGGATGTTATTCTGCACATTTTGTTTTTTTACGCGACCTTATAGCTCGCTTGGTTCCCCCAAAATCGATCAAAACGTAAAATACCATAAATGTACTCTGTTCGAAGCCAAGTGGTGCAAACTCGCGAGGCCACTAGGCGCAAACAAATTCTACTAATATATTGCGTACACACAGACAGCTGTTCAACGCCTTCGTGAGTAGACCTATTTCCCAAATTGTTGGTTGAAACCCTAAAACATTTTCATATAAACTAAATTTTTTAAATTTGCTCAACTCACGTCAGTGATCCAGCTGCGTGGCCGAATTATTGTCTTTCCAGTTTCGTCGTCTTGTCCATTATCTCTGGTCTTGTCCACAGTGCAGAGGTACAGACTGTATATCTTTGTCGGTCTATTGTCTATTGAGTCTATGGATGGTGTGGAATGGGATCCGTATTCCGTACTCGACAGCCGACACCCGACAAATCTGAGACGACAGAGATCAAAACTTTCAAAAGATCATGCCTGGGCCATATCGAAGGAAGAAATATCATTTTGGAGACACACATTTAAAGAAAGGTTGGAGAACTAAAAGAAGGACGAAGGATTTAGATGAAGTAAGGGATTTTTCATATTTAATCACAAACAAAATTTGGAAATAAAAGATTATGTTTGTTTAATATAGGCTGTTTGTTTTTATTTTGACAGTACCACATGTAATTTGTTGGTTATGTTTCTAGGCTTTGTATGATGAATGTTAGTAAACTTTTAATTTGTCTTACTAATGTAAGAATATTGAAGCTTAGTAATATCTTGTTACATTTTATGGCGCAAGTTTACTATTCGTCCTGTAGGCTAATCTATGGCAACAAATGCAAGAATAATAAAACAAAACCCCTAAAAGGTTCTAACCTATAGTATTTAGTCGCAGTATGTTTATCTACCTGTATTCAACATTTAACAGTAGAATGTAAAACAACGTCGTTGTCTGCAAAAATATCAGGCTAGGGTCGAATAGTAAACTTACGCCCATTTTATACTTATCTCAACAAATAATTGACACGATAGACCTAGGCGAAATGATGTAAGTTTATAATATGCCTCCCTGCTGAAATGGAAGAGGTTTACTGTCAACTTGACGATATTGTAACTTATTAAATGTTTTATCGTGTGTTCAATCTGGAATGTTTAGGCATTGTTTTATTTTAATTGTGTTTTGTGATAAATTTAGAATTAAAATGATTAAATTTTAATTATGTTTCTGCTATAGGACTAGAGGGCGCAAATCTACTATTCGACCCTCGGCTGACTAAGGCAATAGAAATGCAAGAATAATAATCAAACAAAATAGTCTAAAGTAACTTATAGTCTTTAGTCACAATATGTTTACCTGTAGCCTATTAAACATTTAACAGTAGGCATGTAAAACAACATCGTCGTCTGTAAAAATATCAGCGAGGGTCGAGTAGTAAATTTACGCCTGCCTGGAGGCCTACATATTAGCATGTGGTAATTGTGTTATTTTACTGTGTTGTGTAAAGACAATATTTATTCTTAGGCTATTTTATTTACCAAGTGGTGAGTTAAGTTAATTTTCTCTAAAGTTTACATTAGGCCACCTCACCATATTGCTATTTTCCATGTTTAGATTTTTTACATTTTATTCCAATTAATTCTGTAGAATTATACTTGATGTTTACATTGATTTAACAGTTTAGGAATTGAACTTAATTCTATTTTGATCATTTGATCAATTAAGTTCTATTCTACTGTTGAATGATGGTAAACATGCTGTGACTAAAGACTGTAAGTTAGAACTTCAGGTTTTTTTTATAATGCTTGCATTTCTTTTATACCAAAAACTTAATTGATGTTGCCAAATTATAAATGTTTACAAATGAGCAAAATGGCACTGTGACTAGGGACTGTAAGTTAGACGTTTTTTAATTATTTTCATCGATTTAAAATACATCAATGCAACTTGTACATTTGGGTCCTTCATATACACATCGGATTGATTCAGTGTATCGAATCGTGAACATTGATGATGTATATCAAATATCCATAGTTTGATGTAAAGTACGTAAAACATTAATTACTGGTATTTATCTATTATAGAATTTTATAAAGTGAAAATTTTGTAAGTCCCTGTTTTGTTATAATATGTATTAAGTGATGTTAACTTGTAGGAATAACGGAGTCCGGCAATCGTGTTTATTTACGTTCACATGCACAGTCTGATATCATTGAAAATATTCCATGTAGGCTATATTTAGTCAATATTCGATATATTTGTCTAATATTTCAATTTAAGATTTATGGTTTCTTATTATTACATAGCTTTCATATAGGCCTTTAGGCTACATTGATAATTGCTTTTATTTAATTTGTGCATTTAATTAATTTATATTGGTTTTGTTATGTCTTGTAACTAAATTAGATCCTTTTCGAATGCATAAGTTGGCAACTTGGCCTTCATAACAGCTGAAGTGTGATTCCATACTTCTTTCACCAATTATTTTACAGAATATTTTCTTGCTCATTCGTTGTGTACCACTGCCGCAATATGGCGAGGAGGTTTATTGTAAATTTTATCCAGCAAAATTACAGTGTCCACCCTCTAACCTATAATGTCCGCTTTTACAATGAACCTTTTTCTTGAAAATTTAAGTACCGTACTGTAGTGGTACCAACTAATATTATGTTTATGAGGTAGGCCTATTTATTTACGTCCAAATACTTTTCATTTACAACCACTATATTCCTGCATGCATAACTACCTTTTACGAATTCATGCAATTTTTATATTTACAAATTGTAGATTTTCCTATCCAACTACAAACATTGGACGTCACTCTTTACCTTAAATTGCCTATGGAATAAATACTGTGACTGATATTGCCTAGGCTATAAAATGGGGGTTAGTGACAATCAAAGTTGACAAAAAAAATGTGGGATTATTTTAACAACTTGCTTATTAATCCAGATAAGACCTTCTCTTTGTGTTGTGGATTGAAACACAGCAAATGTGAAATTCTCCAGAAACTAGACGTTTTCAGATCTTACAACTTGTTTATTGATTAATGTTAATTTTTTCACTAGGCTAGTTAGTTGTAATTTTTTGATATTTGAAGTTTAAAATATCACTGAAAAACAATCACTACCTCACTCCGGGGGGGTTTGAAAAACCCTTTATTTTATTTTATAGAGCAGGAAATGATACATTGTGCAGGGGATGAGAATGAAAAAAAGTTATGTCAGAAAAATGTTTATTTATTGTTAAAAAACTTGAAAATATCCATAATACAAAAATAAATGAAGTAGGCAAGGTAATTCTAAGATACATATACAGTGTGATTGAAAAGTCCCGGAACGGTGTAATATATTTTTTACAATTATTATAGATTTTAATTTTAATTTTCTAAGATGAAGGAGTAAAAATAAAATTTACGAAATCGATTTGGAAGCACTTTGTTTAGGTCAAGCACTTTGAAATAAACATTTTTTGTCTCTTGAAATTTTTTCTAAAAATTCTTCCTTTTCGAGATATTAGCAACTTTATGTCAATTTATTTCAACACGTTTAGGGCCGCCATTTTGGTTAGAGTGGACCTTTCGAAGTCCGGTTTGCGGCAATGTGTTCTACTAACTAAGACCTTTAATTTGATACCAAACTCGACCTATGCTGCTATTTAAGAATTTTGTCTGACTCCTCGTGGGCCGTCCCCCTTAAGGGATAAAAAAGTGATAATACCTTAAAAGAGTAGACATTTATGGCTATTATTGATATACCAAGTCTCATTACTTTATCTATAATGGTAAAAAATATATTACACCGTTCCGGGACTTTTCAATCACACTGTATAATAAAAAACATACTTGTTAATGTAGGCAAACAGTTTTCATATTTGCGGATTCTGCTTTAGAGGAGACTGGGGGAGGGGGGGGGGAGGGCGTACAGTGGACTACTTTTGAAGTCTTTTTTTTCCAGCAAAATTAGAATTAAATATTACCTTAATCTATGTCAGTACAAACTTCAATATATTCTTTAGTCATTGTATAAATCTCATAAATTTCTTGCTAGCCTATATTATTAATACTTTAAAAAATTTTTTTGTTTGTCTAGTGGTGCACAGTGGACCGTTGTGTGGGTCACAGTGAACTATAGTTTTTGGCTGAATTTTCCTACTTTTTAACTGATAGGCTACCTTTAGACAGTGAAAATAATATTAAAATTATATATGGCCAAGTAGTATATATTTACACTTGGCTACCTTTAGACAGTGAAAATAATATTAAAATTATATATGGCCAAGTAGTATATATTTACACTTATGAAAAAGGTCCAACCTGTTTACTACACACAGGATATATAGGTTTGGGCCTACTTAGTATATTTTACTATTAATATTTTTTACAATTTAGTAAAAGTTGAAATTAAATACAAAATTGAGGAGAATCCTACCAACAAAGTTACTGAGATACGGTACTGGTTTAACAAAAGTAAATTAAACTAACAAAATTAACAATTTTATATACTACAGGAATAAACTAATATAAAATACATTTTATATATTTTACAGATTGACAATGATTTGTCAGAGACAAACGTTCCCAAACTTCTTAAGCAGGAAGTAGACGAGGATAAGCCTGGGTGTGGTCAATTTTATTGTTTACACTGCGCGTAAGTTAATTTAAATAATATTTAAATTATGTATCGGATATTAACATAGGTAAAGTAGTAACTTGTCCCCCCCCCCCAAAAAAAGATCACTTTTTTTACAATCAAGTTCATGATCATTGACATTTTTAGCTTTTGTCCATTGTCATACTAATGAAACTTTTTTAGTTGGTTAATTATTTCACTATAATTTTTTGTTGTGATGTTCATCTGGATGTTATGGTCTCAAACCAAGTATTTTAACCCTAAAAGCCTCGGTAACCTTTTTTTTTCTCTGGGTAGTTCGATTTGCTGAAACACTTTTTTAACAGGAGTTTCATCAATCAGACTGAGGCTTTTATTTAAAGTCTCAATAGCTTGAGTCTGACCTACATATAAAAGTGTATGACTAACAGAAATTTATCTATTTCATAACTACAGTTGAACTTCGTTTTAACGGCCCCCCTCGGCTAATGTGTCAACTTGGACATAGCATCATTTTTTTTAGGTTCAGTCAAATCGTTATCTTTTATGTTATTATAAACCCCTGTTTTAGCGTTCAATAAATATTATTACCACTCGGTTGTAACATCATAAATCTACAAAATATCAATGTCAAACTTTGAATTCAGTTTTCTCAGAAGCCGAAACAAGTTAAAATTCTCCCTTTCCTTTGATTTCGGGCCGCCTATTTTCTCCCTCCTCAGAATCAAACCGCAAAATAAACAAACTACGTATTTTTTTCACAGGGAAAATCTTCCACGGGTCCCATCATAGCTGCTAGAGGGGGGGGGGGGGGTTCCACTACAAGCAACACTGCTAACTCTCCCACCTCTCCTAAGGAACAAGTCACACTGTATGCGGTGTCAGTTATGTGGTGTGTGTAACAAAACCAATGGCCTGGTTAGGAAAGTGTTCGGACAATACAAAAGCGTGTCGAGACTCAATCTTATAGCCTGGCAAGACATTTACGTATTTGTGATCAGACCGTTGTCCAATTGTGATCACACTTTAAAATTGCTGTGTGGTTTTTAACCCTAGAACTGGCACGGTTAAAGCTAAAATTGGCCAGCCCGTTTTTAGCGCTTTGCAAGCATATTTTTAAAAATTCGCCAAAAATAGTAAATAAACCCCAATCCAAAAGTGTTCAATAGCTTTTTTGTAGAAGAAACTTCAAAGAATTCAAATATGCCACTAAAAATTAGTTTATTTTGAAATTGTAAAAGTTATTAGCTCAAGAAACAAAAAATGTTCAGTAACGAAAGAAAAAAGTTCAACTTTAGGCCTACATAACAAGTAGTAAACGTTATTTGTATTTTTTTCATAAGCGTAAAAAAGTATCGTAATTTAGTTCTAAATAGAACTGTATAAAAACATTTATCAATTTCAAATTTTTTATTTTGAAAAAAACAGTTTTTATGTTCCAAGTACACGACTGGTAACAAACCTAGGCAGGCCTAGATTGTAACATCATTTACTAATATATGCTTTGCCCAAAAATGAAATATTATTATAACAAAGTGTAGAGGATAAATCAAAGAAAAGAACGGTATACTTGTATTTCCTTAGTTCACAAAAGTGTTTGAGTTATATTTATTTGAATAACAAAATGACATCAATCTAATGAAAAGCCGCTACCTTACACTCTGCCTATAGGAAGGGACACTTGAATAACGTGGGCACCCACGCGCTAGAGTTTCTCACTAGAACGAACATTTCAACTGTCGTCTAGACAGACAAAAAACCGATTATTACTTCCCACCGTTACAAACTTCAGACTTTATTGTACAAATTGGTGTAAAGAAATCTGTCAAAACATAAGGCAGTGCCTTCAGAATATCGGTTGAAAAATGGGCTGTTTCATTGGTTGAGAAACGGTCCAATTGCGAGTAATTAACAGTGGTTTACAGTAATTCTTGGAAAAAATACTAGTTTTATAGTGACATCTGATTGGAAGACACCAACAGAAAGATAAAATCTTGACGAATCCAATGGTATCGTTATAATTGCCAAAGAAACATTATTGTAGATGGTCTTAAACGTTGAAGAAGTGGGAAATAACAGTACAATTGTATGCACATTCGCGCACGGAAAGAGCTGTAGACCGATGTGCATATTTTAAAACGATGATTACGTATGTAAATATACGTTTTACGAAAAAGTTGTATATACAAAAATTAAAGTTTAATTCATTTCCTTTCCAATGGTGCCAGTTTTATTGCAATTGGATGATTCTAAGTGGGTTAAATTATCGATTATGCAAATTTATGCAAATTCTCGCTAATTGTCGAAATAGCTGCATCTTGCGCCTGAGAGAACGTCACTTTCGGCAGTCTGCCACTGGGAGGGTTAATACGTACTGTAATTTTAGTGTTTTTAATGCAGTTTGTTAATACACATTGCTCATTAAAACTTTACACATTAACCAATGTTACCTAATTTATAATTGTAGGTAACCTCAGCTCCAATTATCATTACCCTGCTGTACATTAAAAGAAAAGTATAGTGGTTTTCTTTTTAATAAACGTCATGAATAATGTTGCCAATAATATTAGCCTAATAGTAGTTGTTAATACGGTAGTTGTTTGTCCTTTCGCTCAAGGTAACAAAAATATGATTTCCCGTTGGTACATCTTTATAATGTCACTCAGACGTAGCGTCTACATTCGTTCGGTCCCTTCGTTGGCGCTATAACCAAGTTCACCTGTAGGCCTAATTAGTTTTATAAATAATTACTTCATGTTTTTAATCATACTTAATAGATATCCTACATTTTTATGTGTCCAAAATTAATTGTTAAAAAGATTTTTAGAATGTTTTGAATGTTATTTTTCCATTTCTGTAAATTACAAAAATAGATTTTTAGGCTACATTGAAAATGTTTTACTAGTGAGCTACAATCAATTACCACATTTTGTTCAGTCTGAATAAAATAATTCTAATTTAAATTATAAGTTATTAAACACTGAGTTAGGCAATATTTTAAAGGTAAAACGTAATTGGAAAAATTTATTTTTTCTACTTTAAAATATATTAAACTGACTTATCAATCCCATATTACATTTTTGAGCAAAACATAAGATATTGAAATGCTTTGGACATTTGTATTAATTTAGTTATATCGTAATAGCAAAACTTTAAATTGCTTTTCAATTAGGGATATTTTTATTGCACACAATAGCATACATATTATGCTGAATTACATCATGCTAGTCTATTATCTAAAATTATAATTTTGGCTTAAACTTATAGAGACTTATTGCATATTTGTGTTTTTAATAAAAGTTGAATGGTATATTAGCAATAAAATAACAAAAAATAAAACATACAGGAATCTAACAAATAATTAATTGACATCAGTAGAAATTCGAAATGAACCCTTTGCACTCGGTTGGCCAGGACATACTGTCCTTGTCGTGGACAGTGCGGCATTGTTTCGACATAAGTCGTCTCTGCCGCTCGTGTGGCCAGTGGTACTCGTTTCTCCGTGTCAGCTTGGCAGCCGCCATCATGGCATCTTCTTCCCAGTAGGCCGGAATTATTTTTAGCACAGTCTGCAATTTTTACAGAGCGTATTTAAATTTAAAAAAAAATACCGATTCCATTTTAACAATTATTTTATCAATATAAACAAACAAAATACTGAACTAAACAAAATCATTAAGATAAAAGTGGAAACAATGCTTAATTAACTAATTATACAAAAATCACATATATTTACAACTTACGCAAACACTTAATCAGTTTTTCATTTTAACCTATTTAAATTTTTTTCCCTGTGGTATTTTTCTAAACCTTCATCGTTATAGAGTCCGGGATTGTTTGAACATGTTTTACAAAAGAAAACTGTTCTTTTCCTTTCTTTCCCAGGTCGTCTACCGCTACAAACAGCGCAGTCTTTGGTTTTGCCACCCTGCAAACCGCTAAATTAAATATTTTCTATTTAGGCATTTCCGGCAATATTTTCAACAATAAAATTGGCTGAACTGGTCATTAGTTCAATAGTTTTTGCTAGGATTTAGCACTCTACAAACATCACAACACAAAAATATATTGTTAAAATGCAACATATGTTTCTTGACCTTCCGAGAGTTTGACGGTTTTTATCTTACCCAGTACCACTGGCCATCTGAGCAGCAGAAACAACTGATGTGAAATTAAATCCAAATTGTTGTGCAAATAGCCGCCGCCAGCACTGCTGGCCACCCAATCGATAAGGACAAACTATACATACTCTATCCGATAGCAAAGGGTTAAGGTTTCTTCATATATGTACATATTATCAAAATTAAAATTATTGCAATTTTTTTATTGGAAAAAAATTACACTTTAAAATATTATAAAGTACAAGATTTAACGTCAAAAAACATAAAAATAAATGTGAGGAAATAACAAGACTAAATGAAAATCACTTAAATTAATTAAAACCTTGGAAATTATAAGAAATACAGTGGGTGAAGTGAATAAAAGCTAGAACTTGCTAAGTCTAAGGTTTTTTGAAGCAAATGCTAAGATGTAAGTGATTCAAATTAGTTAGACTTGTCTAGCCCTAGATTGAGCTGGGGTTTTCCGGAAGGCCTAGCAAATGCTTAGAAATGAAGTGAATAAAAAGAGGCTTCTAGCTTCAGAGGTTAGAACTATCTTAGAAAATTCCTAGCCTGGTCCAAGGCATGCTAGCTTTTTATGTCGTTGTTTGTCCTCCGACATGGCAGCATTTGTGCAGGTGCGTAAGACCTACCACGAACGAAGGGTGTGTCCCCTTGTAACTGTAAATAATTATTAAGATTTCAAAGTGAAAGTGTTGATTTTTTATCCGTAGAATTTTTAGGTTAAAGGGACATGCGAGGTGGCGGTCTGTCGTCAAGAAAGAAAATGGAAGTATTCTTGCATTTTGTTGGTGATCCTAGTTTTCAGTCAGGAATTGGCAAGGATATTGGAGTTCACAAGACCACAGCGTGCAAAACTGTGAAAGAAGTGGCAAATCAAATAGTTTCCACAGCTCATCATTGGATTTGTTTTCCAACAACAATTAATGAAATAAATGAAGATAAAATTTCGTATGCCAACTGTGATAGGAGCTCTGGATTGCACACACATCCAAATTAAAAAACCACCCCTCCATGGCGATGAATATGTCAATAGGAAAGGGTTTACCAGCATAAATAATCAGGCTACAGTAGATGGAAATGAAAAGTTTACAAGCGTGTGTGTGCAGAATGGCCAGGGAGCGTTCACGATGCTAGGATTTGGCGTAGGAGCTTGATGTCACGTTTTGATCGAAGTGCTTGTCTACTTGGTGATTCAGGTTATGGAATTTCACCGTGGTTGATTACACCATTTAAACCTCCAAACAATGCTGCAGAAAGAAACTTCAATTTGAATGACGCTAAAAACAGAGTAATCGTCGAAATACCAAACATTTTAGTAGGCCTGTGCGAGCCTAGATTTTTGAGTTCGAGCCGAGCCGAGCCGAGCTTTTTATATAGCTCACGAACTCGAGCTTTTGACAAGCCGATCTTTCTTATTACTTACTTCAATTTAGTACTAGGTAACAATCGGGGATTAAAACGATAAATACTTAATTTTAACAGCACTAGAGTAAAAAAAGTATTCCTAATATATATGTATTATTTACATTCTTATTTTTTAGTCTGGGGACCATGATCAGTGCTCACTTATTACATCCAACAAAATTAATGAGCTCCCGAAGTTTTAGTATATCGTCGTGAATCACCCTGTATATAAAGTTTTTAATGACACCTGAAAACGTGTTTTGGGTGCTCACTTACTACACACAACAAAATTAATATTGCATTGTCATCGGTCCTTGATAAGTGTGCAAAGTTTCAAATCAATCCGACGTTTTGAAGGGGGTGAAAATCACGTTGTGTTCTGGGGACCATGATCAGTGCTCACTTACTACACCCAAAAAATTAATATTGCATTGTCATCTGTCCTTGTTCTTCATATATACTATACACAAGGATATATATATATAGAAGTTTTCACTTCAATAAAAGTATTCAGCTAAGTTAAATTACGGACAAAAAGTCACTCTCAACGTCTATTATAAAATATTGCCACATTTTCGATGCCATTGATGAAAAGACTAGCCTATTCCGATTAAGTTTCCACATATCCTCAACTAACTAAACTTAATCAAATTAATATGTTAATTCAGTAGAGCGTCGATTATCTGAAAGCAGAAATGTACTGTAAATAAATAAGTACATTACAGTACTACACGTAATAATTCCGAATTTAAAGTTTTTTACTCGCATAATCAGTCGAGTTGTAAACTTCAGGGAGTTTGTGCGCTCAACGGAACAGCGGTCGCTGATGAGTCAGCCGAGCACATGGCCGACCGTTGCTATTTGCTGTCAGTCGTTAGTGAGTTCACAGTGAATTTAATTACCCGAACAAATTGGTTATCAGAAGTCCTTCGGTCTCAATTTGTTTCTAAAAATCGGCGTTCTTCTGTATTAACTAATTGCGGTAACTAAAACAAAATGAATAAAACTCTGCCCTAAAACTGAATACTGTACGTATTTACACACAGCGTTATTAACTTGATATTACTTTGTTCTAACAAGTTGTTCAGACTTCGGCGGGACTAAACTGACGCCGTCGAATGAAATTTTCGATGATTGAAGTTCCGATTATTTCTGAACTCATCCGAATTGAACGTTCAGAAACAAAACATATAATATTCCGAGCGTTAACGCAATCCTAGTCAATCGTAAAAAAATATTATGCCTAATCGGATCCGAATAATTTTATTTGACACTTTTTCTTGCGTAATTATTTTAATAATTTATTTATTTATTTTTAACTTTTATGAATAATAAAGGGATTATTGATTGTTATAATCACTGATAGTAAAAAAATAATAATTTAGGCATAAATATTAATTTACAAAGGCTACATTATCTGATGAAATGAGTGCATCAAACCGGCATTCACGTCCACCATCGCCACACGATCGAGCTAAATTGCAACGTATGTCGCGTTCAGATATACTAACGCGAAGAGTTTAGTTTTATAATAACCGAAAATGTGTGAATATTCTTTTTTCTCTTTTGTTTTGTACCACTATAAAGGGGTCGTTTAAATTGCCGAATTCACGTCAATATTCGACATCAATCGGGTCCGGTTCTAGAACCGACTTTTTAGCTCATCGGTTCTCGGTTCCGATTAAAAAGCTCGGCTCGAATTTTTTCGAACTTTTTTTATTTTCGAGCCGAGCCGAATACTAAAAAGCTCGGCGTTCGAATACTCGATCTTCGAATACTCGCACAGGCCTACATTTTAGTCTGTTGAGCTGTTCTCCACAACATTGGAGAACCGCAACATGTCCCTAGATAGTTCTAACCTTAGCTCGCGCTACCCCTGGTATTTGCTTAATTTTTCCCGGACATATCTAACTTTGCCTTAGCTTGTTCTACCTCAAGTTAGAATTCGTTTATTCACTCCGTTTTTAGAGATTGCTAGATGTAAGGAGTAGTTCCTAAACCCTAGAAACTTCGTTTTATTCACTTCACCCAGTAGAGCTGCGGTTATGTGAGCCTCGACAAACCGAGTTTCGGGTTAACCGAGGTAGTCAAAAAAGGTAGCGTTAATGTAACCGTACATTGTGAAATCCGCATATAGCGTTAAATCTACTGTACTGTACTTATATTAGTCACATAATGTTTCGACAAAAATGGTTTCGGTAAATAAAACGCACAGTTTTTAATCATTATTAAATACTGTACATTACATTCCAATGCTTTGCTAATCATCAATAACATTTTGTTAATGCTTTTCACTAAATGTCACGTTGTGCAATAAAACTCAAACTCGCTGTGTTATGGCAATATGCAGTGTAAATAGAGAATCCAATCCCGGGCCTATTTACCCCTACGGCAATCCCGGGATTGTAAAGTGAATGTCCCGGTATTTCGGAACTAGGAAATTTTTACGTTTTAAAGTATTTTGTCAGGTACAAGTACTGTTTAATCAAAAGTAATTGAGTAGATGATTACAAATCTCTAGATAATTAATAATAAAATTGAACATCACTACTAATAAATAAAAGGTTCTTTGTTCTAATTTACAGGTTCTCAGAACCCATTCAACTAGATTAAAATAAAACATTAAATAAGTTCTCTAAAGATTCA
The DNA here is from genome assembly GCA_018207615.1 of Philaenus spumarius. Classification (NCBI taxonomy): domain Eukaryota; kingdom Metazoa; phylum Arthropoda; class Insecta; order Hemiptera; family Aphrophoridae; genus Philaenus; species Philaenus spumarius. Next base: position 36,602 of record JAGFPH010002479.1, on the reverse strand, counting down.
TACAGGATAAAACTTATTTTCTAATGCTGTTTTTTTTTTTAAATTTCAGGCGATACTTCATCGATGAAAAGGCTTTAATTGATCACTTTCGCACTAAAGTCCATAAACGAAGGCTGAAAGCTTTGGAGCTGGAACCATACAGCATAGAAGAATCAGAAAGAGCAGCCGGTCAAGGAAGTTTCATAGCTCCTAAGAAAAGAAAAATTCATACACAGCCAATGGTCTCCGATTCTTCAGATTTTGATGGCGGAGTGAAATTAAAAGAAGATATCGAAGAGGAAAATAATATTGCCGATTAAATATAAATAATACAAACTTTAATATGTTACGATCCGGCCTTAAAGTCGCACTTTGTTTAACAAAGCCGCGTCATTGTTTGCAGAAGTTTTCATCATCTGCGTTGTTTGTTACCAGGGATAAAGCGATGGAAATATACGCTGTATTAGTTCCATATGTAGATTGTGAACATCGGTTTAAAGATTTACACAGATTAGAAGAAAACCTTCAGAGGAGGGAGTTAGATGTGAATGTGAACGAACTTAAAGAGTTGTGGGAATTTTATAAGCAATGGGCGCAATCTAGGGATATAATAGAAAGAAAGCGAGTGCAAGTGGAGGTAGATATAAAGAAAGTAAATAAACTTGAAGAAGGTGAACACAAGGAAAAGGAAATGAAGAGGTTAATATTACAAAGTAAACTTTTAAAGGAGGATTTGAAAGATATCAATAAAACGGTGTCAGGTGTTGAAGAAGTGGTTATTTTACAAGCTTTAAGCTTACCTAATGAGATCCATCCAAATACTCCGGCGAGTGAAGTGATAATGAATGAATCAGAGCAAGAAACAGAAAAAATAAAAGCAAAAGATCATTTGATTGTTGGAAAGGACTTGAATTGTGTAGATTATCATAATGCTGTTACATGTTATTTAAAAAATGATGCAGCACAGTTTGAGCTGGCTGTAGGTTCGTACTTTAAAGAAAAATTTATCGCCGATGCTTTTATCCCTTTTGTCAATTCAGATTTTGCTAAAAGTGTGCTAGTAGAGGGCGTCTCTTTATCACCAATTAATCCCTATGATACATTGCTTTTAAATGACATAGACGAAAGTTTAACGCACAAATTACATTTGGCTGGTGGTGCATCGTTATTTTCATTCTGCGGTTTTCATGCAAAGCAAACCGTCACTTCTGATTCGTTGCCGGCAAGGTACGTCACAGTCGGCAGACATTATAATCCTAAACCAATCAACAATCTAGCAGGACTTTATTCAGTTTGGCAGTCTACAGCTGTAGAGATTTTCATCGCACTCGCGAGCGACGATAGTGAAATGAATTCAGCGTTTGACGAAATATTGGAATTAGTCTACCGAATCTATAAAACACTCGGTTTTAATTTCCGTATTGTTAACCAGCCTGCTAAGTTACTGCGGCCGTGGGAAAGTTTGCGCTCAAGTGTACAAGTATACTCGCACACGAACAACGCTTTCGTTGAAGTCGGACACTTTTCAATTATCGATGATTTTATCAGTAAACGTTTACGTTCGTGTTACTCAGAGAATAAGAAAGACCATTTTCTCAAACTGTTATCAGGAACGATTGTAAATATTCCTGTGTTACTCGCATTATGTTTAGAGCGATCGAATGATAGTTTATTTTTTCCGGAAGTTGTAAAGAAATTTAAGATTATGTAATTAAATAACTGCATATAACGGCCAAGCCTTATTTCAGGATAAATTAATTTCTCCTTTAAACTTCTAAAAAGGAGAATGTTTGTATTTTTTAATTGCATTTGTTTCGAGTCCATCCAAACTGAATGTTTAAGAATGGAATAATCGAGAGAGTAAATAATTCATTTACAGATTTGAATTCGATATTAACATCTGTGCTATGGAAGGACTACTTTAACCTGGGCAAAATTAGTTTATCTTGAAATCAGACTTGGCAGACAATATGTATGAATTTAAGGTAGTAAGTAACATATTTAAAAGAATGTTTTATTTTGTTGTGAAAGAGATCTTAGGAAATTCTTCTAAGCTGTACCATTTAATTAAAAAAAGTTTTATGTTAATGGTATAAGTATGTGTTTTTTTTATAAGTTTCATAAATGGTCACCCTCCGCCAAGAAATCGGTTTTATTTTTTGATATTTCGCCAATCGCTGTGGTCGTTGTGCTGTTGTTGCCCTTGTGATTTTAATGAAAAAATAAAGTGTACTGGGTAAGGTTCTAAAACTAAAAACTAACCTAAACCATAATAAAATAAATTTTTACTTAAATGAAAGCGAAAATAATTTTTTAATCATACTTTATTTACATTAACATAGACCTACATATAAATTTGTATGTACAATTAAGGCCCTACACTACAATTTTCTGACTGAACTTCAAAAACGCCAACAGCTCAATAACTACAGAAACAACAGTTTTTGCCAATTCATTTCCAATGGCTAAAACAGCCACGTGGTTGAGTCGGTTTTGGCCAGTTGAGTTTCTCTGCCAAGTTTTTAGAGAGTTGGCCAACCTACTGAAGGTACTCTCAGAAGTAGACACTGTTACCGGGATTGTGGAAAAAAAAGCTTGATTCCTGTGCACAAATTTACAAAAATAGATTCAAGCTTTTTCTCATAGAGTTTAAAAGTTTAAGTAGACCTTTTCTGGGGTCAAACACCATAGTATGGGCATTCTTCATAATCAAATGCATTATTTCTTCAATTAAACCATTACTTAAGTCTTCAGGATACAGTAAGACCTCTATAATCCGGCAGACTCGATAGTTCGGCATCAATCATCTTGAAAATTTGCACTCATTAAAAATAGCAATTTTTGTAATTATGAGTGATTTAAGCAAGGACTACACTGTCTGTTCGCTCCGCATCCGTTAAAAACAGTGTGTAAAAATCTACTGCTCAATAAACTTGTCCAAAACAAACATTTCAATCAAAATTTCTCCTAAAAATCGAACCGATTCAAAACAATGTGCTCTCGTCATCCTTTAAAAACGATGAAGGGACCTTTTAACACTTTCGCTGCTGACAGTATTTTGTTGAACGTATATGAAGATTGTTTGAACAAATTGACGTCTTTGGAAAAAGATACATTGAATTTCTTGGAAATAGTTGTTTGATTTAAACCCGCTTTCAGGGTATCTACTAGTTCCCAGAAATAAAAATCAGTGACTTTTAGTGTAAAAATTTAAAAAATCGAGTTTCTATATACAAAGTTTTTATTCTGTAAAACTTAAAATCACTTATGAATTATGTCTACTTCTCTTAGTAATACACCCAACTAGTGATACACGAAATGCGTGATGTTTTAGTAGATTGTCTCGATTGTGCAAATATCTCGAGCATCAAACAATCGCGCATCACTACGCCGCAACTTGTCTGCTCCGCTGTTCGCAACTACTACTACGCCCATATTCATGTTTCGGCAAAAAAGACATTGAAACAACATAAAACACCTAATTACTCCACTTCATATATGCTCAAAATGATTTTAAAGGCTAGATATGTCTTATAAAAAAACTAATCAGGTTATTATAGGAAAAATATTTCATCATCTTGAAGCCTGGGGCTAGTATTGCAATTATAACATCAGGGTGTCACTCGCACGATAGTATATGGAACCTTTTTTTATATATTTGTTACAATCCAGCGCTCAGAGAGCTTATATTATAAATATTTTATTTACAAAATGATTTTGTTTTAGGCTTTTAAAATTTATTAGTTAGCGGCAATCTCTCTACGCAGTTAATGTTACGTAGTTTCAACGTGTAATTTACGTGTTCATATACAGTACATGTGCGTTTATTGGGGATGCGGAATACTACCCCCCGGAAAACTACCCCCCCAGGTGAAACGTGACGTCACGAAATCTGCCAACTAACCAATATGGGAGCCGTGTCCACTACTGGAATACTACCCCCCCAAGCAGGTTCCTACAATTATACTGTTATCGGAAACATACTGTGACTAAACAGTTTAGGTTAGTCCTCTAGTTTTTTTTTTAATTCTAATTATATAAAGTGATAATACAAACGCATTGAAACTTAAGTGTGCGTGACTGGAAAACTGCCCCCCCGATCTCTGACGTCAAAATGACGTAGGAACCTGCTTGGGGGGGTAGTTTTCCGGGGGGTAGTATTCCGGCGACCCCGTTTATTTATAGTTTATTCCCTGTCTAAACCATTATAAAGGAAGACCTCGATAATCCGGCATCACCGGATCCCCGAGCCTGCTGGATTATCGAGGTCTTACTGTACTTCAAGACTTGCTATTTATGTTAAGATCTAATATTAAGTTTTAATATTCTTCTCTAAGTAGTCTTGCTTATCCGACATAAACGGGCCGCCACAACGTCTGATAACGGAGTTAGGAAAAAACTGAGTAAAATCAAAAAAAGTTATACTGTAATTTTGCAAACTAATGTTCAGTAATTATAAATTTTAATACAAAAACTATCATTTAACCCTTTTAATACAGTATATAAGCAGGATACACATATTGAGTTAAGGTTTTGAAAAACAACTTATACAACCAGTATTATTTGCATTGATAAAATATTCAAAATAAAGTGACTTTACAAAAAATGTTATGTAGAGTCCGATGGAAAGAATGTTGTAAGTTTCGTCTGCTTTGCCGATGAGTGCCGCTTTTTTGCTGCTAGGTACCGTCATCTTCGGAGCATCATAATGTCGATCCCCGTAGCTTTGTCCTGTCGCTCGACATACACCATTGCGACTTCTAGGGCTTTGACTACATCTTCGTACTATATTTTGACAGACTTAACAGGTGGTTCTTGTGTTTCAATTTTGTTTTCATCAGTACCATTGACGAGAGTGACAATTTCTTCGTCTGTAGTTTCGTCTTCTTTCAACTTCTTGAGGTGTGAGAAATATTTGCAGCAAAAGTGGCCTATAATTGCATCAACAAAATTAACTATGAGTCTGTTACTGAGAGTTCAGTTTAAGTAAGCCTATTGTGTACTGTAATCGAAAAAATTAGGAGAATAAAGCAAAAATCCATATTATAAAACAAGTTTTATTATTTTTATAATTAGTTCTTAACGTTTGTCTTCACATTCAGGAATAGTTGAACTAACGGTAAAATGCTTTCTTCAGTTTCAGTAATAGTTTCTTCTTCTGACTTAACATCTTCGCCTAACAGTTTATTCCACGATCTGGCAGTTGTTGTAGACTTTACATCAGCCCAGGCCATTGCAACCCAATATGCTTTATCCGTTATATTAATGCTTTTCAAGTTTTCTATCACACTAAATTTGTAGCCTTCTGCTTTTTCTAATAATGTCAATAGGAGTCTCCTTCGGTAATTTATTTTAAAAGTTTCAAAAACACCTCCATTGTCCATAGTTTGACAAATTGCGGTGACATTGGGCGGCAGGAACATAGCCTAGAGGTAGGTAGGGGTAGAAATGTAAGCCCAACTGCCCAGGGTTCTAAATGACGGATGGCTAAGGTTCAAGGATTATAATCATAGAAATCAACCAAACCTTATGTTTATAATTATTATATTTTATTATCGAGTGGTTCAGTGGTCAACTTAGTCAACTATTCTCTTTACAATTTGTACAAACAAAACTACAATGAATAACAAATTTCTATAATGCTAAACTCTCTTTACAATTGATAAACAAAACTATAATGAGTAACTAATTCTCATAACGCTAATCAACTTATCTTTATTATTCTAACTAAATCAATTAGGCATTGCTACACCCAAAGAAATAGCTATGCTCGTGCAATACTGACTGGAATGAGCTTCTACTTTAATTTAACCAAAAAGAAACATAAACACTTGAATTATGGATATCTGACAATCTGTTCACCTACCTATTCACCAAAGCGTTCCAACTGGAATTCTCGTACCACCCTCTCTCAGAACGTTTAGTCAAAATTATCGCTTCCCAGCAGAGTCTTCTCTGCCTCACAGAAAAACTAATTCTGTCCCACTGAGTCTCCGCCCGTCACACAAAACACTGGTCCTGGATCTAGGTTAGTATGACCCTTTTGTCCCTTTTATAGTTTGTTAGTGTGTCTTTGTAAGTGTGCCTTGTTCGAGTCGGTTATTTCACAACATTTAGCAGTTTTATGTTACTCCGCTTTCTGTGTCTTCGTCTTGGGCTAGTAAATTATAAATTTTATTTTTTTTATATTTGTTTATATTTATTTTTTAAACCTACCCTCTTGAAGCTCCTCTGCATCGGGCTGAGTTGGGGCATTGTTTAGGAACAACACTGTTTTTTACGGGAGATTATTTTCTTTTAAGTATTTTTCTGTGGAAGTGACAAGTTCATTAAAAAACCATTCTTTATATTTTCTAACAAGCACTTTTGTAACTGTAGTATTTTACGAGAAGGGTGCTTTTCAAAATTGTTTTAAATTCTCTTGGGTTTTTGGATTTTTCAATCATTGCAAGGTTCATTTTATGGTTTGCTGAGGCATTGCTGCAAGCTAAAATCGTTAACCTTTCTTTGCTACGTTGGTAGCCTGGTGCTGATGCTTCAGATTTAGCAGCAAGACTTACTAGGCAACAACTTATAATTTAGCTCCGTCTCATCACAGATGAATGTTTGATCACCTGATGTACCTTTGTTTTCAATAAACAGTTGACATTTTTCTAGAATTCTTTCAACATTTGATGACAGTTTCTCACCACAAACATTCAATTGGTGGATGATAATGTTTTTTCCAGCGGTCAAGCCACCCGATGCTTGTCGTAAAATCTGCATCACCTTCATTAATCTTATTTTTAAACTGTAGCGCTATTTCTAGCTGAATAGGCCCTGTAATAGGCACACCCATGTCTCTGAACCGAGAAAACCAAATCTACCACGTTCCATGTTCATATTCATATTTTATCTCTCATGTATTGCACTTTCTGTGACTCTTGAAGAACACCATTTTTAGCGAATCTCCATAGGAAAAATGAGCTATTGCAGTGACCCTTGTTGTAAGATCTAAGGTCGGGAGTAGCAAATGAGCACCGATCATGGTCCCCAGAACATGATGGAGGTCAGGTCAGGACCGGGGATTTGAATTTAAACCCTTTTTACACGTTCACTGCTAAGGACGCACATGTGAGCTTGACAATGAACGGTATGAGAAGCGGCCGATGCACAGTGCATTGCACGCCTACCGCAAGTTTGTGAGTATTTTCAATATAAAATGCATTGCGGGCTTCGCATGCCAACCCCCGTATGGAGGTATTTTCAATACACAGAGCATTGCGTGCTTCGCACGCCAACCTCCATATTGAGAGAATTTTTAATACACAATGTATTGAGTGCTTCGCACGCCAACCTCCGCATTGAAAGAATTTTCAATACACAGAGCATTGTGTGCTTCACATGCCAACTCTCGTATTGGGATTATTTTCATACACAATGGCATTGCGTGCTTCAGACGCCAATTCCCTTAACGACCTTATAGCTCATCTAGTTCCTCCAAAATCAATCAAAATGTAAAACACCATAAAAGCTTTAAAATTCACGTAAGGGGGTTGGGGGGGGGGGGGGGGTCAGAACTGGCTACGGCCTTGATGCTTGTAAACTCTCTTATTAGTGTGCTTAAAAGTGTTTTAACATATTTTTTTTAATAATTAATATGTGTGACAATAATAAAAACATCGTTTTATAGATTAACTCTAGAACTATAGTCAAATTCAACTCAGAGTGAGGCGGAAGTTCAAGCCTACGGATGGTCAGCACGGTCGACTGGTTTCCGCTCCACACCTACCTGAATTTTAATTGTTTATAGTAGCGTTATGCAAACTTTTTTTATAACAAGAAAATATAAAAATAAATCACATAACGTTGTGTATCATGATCGTCTGTTTATTTTGGTACCAAATTTGAAGTAAATCGGTAAATGTTGAGTAATTAAATAGTTCTTAGTTACATTAAAAGCTATGCCATTTAATTACTCAACATTTACCGATTTACTTCAAATTTGGTACCAAAATAAACAGACGATCATGATACACAACTTTATGTGATTTATTTTTATACTAGCTGGCCCGACCCGGCTTTGCACGGATAGACAAATCAACCTGATACTAATAATTAGCCCAAGTGTTTTAGTTCATTGTAAAAAAAAAAATGTTCATTGTAGACCTAACCTAAAATTATTTTCAGTTTTTGATCCAAATCAGTTGTTGATCAAAATCAGCTGTTTTAAGCTTTTCATTCGAACAGCCGTTTTTTGTGCCCATGATAAAATCAAAAGAAATCTTTCTTCTTCTTCCTTAAGATTGACCTTCCATAAGATTAACATTGAAACTTTGAGGGCCACTGGGGCGTAGCCCTTATCACTAAGGTGTATGAAAAATAGATGTTAGCCGATTCTCAGACCTACTCAATATACTCACAAAATTTCATGAGAATCGGTCAAGCCGTTTCGGAGGAGTACGGGAACGAACATTGTGACACGAGAATTTTATATATAAGATTTTCTTGTTATAAAAAAAGTTTGCATAACGCTACTATAAACAATTATTCAGGTAGGTGTGGAGCGGAAACCAGTCGACCGTGCTGACCCTCCGTAGGCTTGAACTTCCGCCTCACTCTGAGTTGAATTTGACTACAGTAACGCTATAGAGAAAATTGGGAAACCGGTTTTTAATGTTTTGCAAGCATTTATTTTTTTAAATTAGTCAAAAATAGTAATTGTATCCCAATCCAAAAGTGTTTCATAGCTTTTTTGTAGAGAAAGGTTCAAAGAATTTATATATGGCGGTAAAAAAATGATTGATGTAAAATTTACAAAGTTATTAGCTCAAGAAACAAAAATGTTCAGTAACGAAATGAAAAAGTTCAACTTTAGGCCTAGATAACAAGTAGTAAACATTTTTTGTAATTTTTTTCATATGTGTAAAAAAGTTTTGTAATTTAGTTCTAAATAGAACTGTATAAAAACATTTATCAATTTCTTATTTTGAAAACACCAGTTTTTATGTTCCTGCTATAAGACTGCTATCAAAACTATGCCAAGTTTGAAACGTCCCAAAAATTAAATATTATATCAAAGTGTAGAGAATAAATCAAAGAATTGAACTGTATATTTGTAAATTATCTTTCCATAAAAGTGTTTGACTTAGAATTATTTGAATAACAAAAATGAGGTCAAATATGCAAACTTCCCATTCATGCTTGGTATATGAAGCTCTGATATGACGTTGCACGGGGGAAAACCGTTAGATTGATCGTTGGTTTGAGAACGTGAAAAAGCTGTCTTTCCCACGGAGCTACAAGACAAACCGTTCTCACAAAACATATTTGGTTCACACGAAATGTTAGCTTGAAGCATTCTCTACACAGACATATAAAAATATTTCTAAAAAGTAGACTGGGATGACACAGATATGACGTGTATAAGCAAGGCTGTTTATTGGTTGGAAAACTGACCAATTGCAAGGGTCTACAAAATGCTCCATAACTTCCCACCTATTTGTTTGATTTTTGATTGGATGAAAGTTTTAGATAGGGGAAATGGTCATGCATCCAACGATATATAGGTTTAACTAAAAAATCTACTGGGCGGGCTGTAGGGAGGGACATAGAAACTCGAATTTCTGGGTAATTTTCTCGCGATTCATTCGCCTGAAATTGGCTTTTAGAAAACTGAAACGTTGATTACGTATGTAAATATACGCTTTAGAAAAAAACTTGTAAATACAAAAATTGAAGTTTAATTCATTTCCTTTCCAACGATGCCGGTTTTATTACGATTGGATGATTTTACACTAAGTGTATTAATTAACCATCCAGTAAACTTTCATTTATGAGTGACACGCGTGATGAAGGTTGTACGAATAAAACCTTTTTTAGTTTGTCCTTTGTTTTAATTTCTTAGTTTACTATTTCTTTTCCCTTATAGACTTTTTATTTTACAATAGGTGCACATTTCACTTCAGGCCCAAGTGTACAGTTATGTGTACACACCACAAAACTCCGAAATAACTCCATAACACCCAAATTATAAAAACAAAATACGTTGGAGTGTTTCTCACATTAATTTGAGTTCAATTACGTACAAATAATGACTAGGATTTTTGGGTAAGTTTTGATGACTTTGCTTGGGCATTAGGTAAACATCGTCAGTTTCAGGTTTGGGAAGAAAATATAAAATTGAAATACGCGAGGAAGTAGTTTCAATAAAACCCACCCAGTCCATTTTGCCGAATGAAAAGTAAAACATTACCGATCGATATTTTTATTGACTTTAAATATAAAACAAGTTCTTGGCGTTGAAAGGTTTATTTCTCTATCCGCGCAAAAACAGAAAAGTCACGGAGTGGAAGACCGTTCTCATTAAATACGTGTTTTATAGCAAGATGAGAAAATGAAACATTTAATTAATTATTCAGACTTACCGGTATTCGAACGAATATTTAATTTATACATTCTGCTTGCGCTGGACATTTGCCGTTTACACTTTAACGTAGACAAAATATGAAAGCAATCTAAATGTAGTTTATTGTACATTTTATCAGCAACTGTAGAAAATTCCCTGTAGAAAACAACCAAATTTTGAAATGTAGATCAGAGAAAAATAACATGAATAAGATGACTAATAATTATTTTATTGAAAATCTAACAAAGAAAATAATTCACCACGCAGCTGAACCGCTGACGTGAGTTGAGCAAATTTCCAAAATTAAGTTTATAGGCCTATGTTTTAGGGTTTCAACCAACAATTTGAGAAATAGATCTATTCACGACAAATAGATCTATTTGAAAAGCTGCAAAATGCTTCGCACACCATTCCGCATATTGGGAGTATCTTCAATACACAATGAATTGCGTGCTTCCCACGCCAACCCCCGTATTGGGAGTATCTCAACACGCAAAGCAGTGCATGCTTCGCACGCCAACCCCACGGTAAAATCCACCACATTGCTTTGAACAGGGTACGTTTATGGTATTTCACGTTTTGATCGATTTTGTGGGAACCAAGCGAGCTATAAAAAAACAAAATGTGCAGAATAACATCCTACATTTACATTTGTAGAAAAAACTCTAAAAACATTTATTCTCGTAGGAATAATTTCAAAACAATGTTACTTCCGGTTAAAAAACGTGCTTCCGGTTGTTGGATTTTTTTGGCTAACGAATTCTTGCGAGCGACGTAGACAACCAACATGTGTACCAAATTTGGACCAAATCGGACTTCAAATGCGGCCGCTAGAGTGCGAACACATATATATATATATATATATATATATATATATATATATATATATGTGATTTTTAATGACATCCCAAAACGTGTCCTGGGGACCATGTTCGATGCTCATTTGCTACTCCCCGACCTTGGGTCTTACCATAAGAGCCGCTGCAATAGCTCATTTTTCCTATGGAAATTAGCTAATAATAGAACAAATACAAACTCAAACAAATTATCAAATTCAATAATTTGATGTAAAACCTATACAGTACATGGAAATGATCAGTAAATTAGCAACTTGAAAGTTAAATTAAAGTTAGTGTAAAAATGTATACATACCATGCAAATCACAAGAAGAAGCACTGGTAAACAAGGTAAAATGACTGGAAGCACAAACAAATTGTTATTCTATCTATATTATTAGTTCAATTTTGAGTTCTTGTGAATTACTTCGGGCAAACTTAAGTTTATACACTTATTTAATAGTATTCATACTTACAATATATACCAAGGCCGAAGCCACGGGGGGGGGGGGGTTTAGGGGGTGAAACCACCCCCGAAATTTCGAAATTTAGTAGTAAAAATTAATACCAGGTTTAAAAAGTGCAAATTAAATTATAAAATAGACAACACTACAGTCAATTCAGCAACATATTTTACATCATTGTGCATTGCATGCTTATACTGATATTTAGATTTCCTAGAATAAACTACAACGTACAATACACATGGATGCACTAGGTTTACAGCCTTACTCTCTTGTGAGCTTGATCTGATCTATTAAATAAGAAAACTATGAAGGTTCAACAAAAATACTTTGCTCTAACAAAACACGCAATGCATTGTGTATTGAAAATACGGGGGTTGGCGTGCGAAGCACGCAATGCTCTGTTGCATTGCCTCCGCCCGAAAAGTATTCCTGGCTACGGCCAATGAATACAGAAACTATCTACGGCCTTGTAACTTGAGAACGAATGAAGATATTGCTAAAATTTTGTGTGGACTTGAACCAAAACATAGCGATGACATTCCGGTATTTTAGAGTTTATATCAGTTACTGTTTAGGAAAAAACTATAAAAATACTCCTTTTTAAAGATTTTTTAAATTTGTAGTTATACTTTACTAATTTTAATTACAGGAGTTTTTTTAAAATATTTACCTAAAATCGATACCAAAAATATTAAAATAGGTCAACTACTTTACAAGTGTATCAATTTTAAAAATATATCTATATATATAATATATAAATATAAAAATGAATTGCTGTTCGTTAGTCTCGCTAAAACGGCTGGACCGATTTGGCTATTTTTGGTCTTAAAATGTTTGTAGTAGTTCATAGAAGGTTTATACGTAAAGAAAAGTTTGAAAAGTTTCCCGAAAAAGTTTCAAATTTGGAAGAAACTGAACAGCATTTATTGTATGAACTCAAAACCATAGCTTACAAAAACAGCTGTTCGTATAAAAAGCTTATGTTTGTTTACATGTATTATCATAGCAACATTACTTAGCAAATTTATAATAACTTTAATAATACTCTTCAAAACCAACAGCTTTTTAAGGTTAGATTGAAAAACTATAAACAAACACAAATAAAAATGCTTACAGAATTATAATTCAACTCAAACATTGGTTATTAAATATCTATATAGGCCTACTTAGAGATATGCTGCTTAAAATATTGTTTATATAAAATATATCATAACTATGAAGTTTTAAATACTTTTCAAAACATATTTTCGCTATCAATAATAATAATAACAAACAAATTATTTGACACCATGCTTAATCATAAACATACACGAGTTTAAACATATTTTATTGAAAACTAAACAAACCATCTGAATTAAACTAAATGCCATTAAAATATGCTTTATTTTGATATATTCTGTATATTGTATATTTAAATACTAAACAATATATATCTTATACTAATTAGGCCTATACATTTAAAATTACAAACTCTATTTGAACCAGTTTGTTACATCCTAAATTAACGCGGATGTTACAAAGTTATTCATATATATTTTCTACGACCCCCAGCTAATTTAAACCCTCGCTAAGAAAAAGTTAAAAGAAATTCGAAATTTTAGGGTGGTTTGGGGAGGGGGGTCAATGTTACTAAAAACCCCAATAAGAACGAATTGGAATGAAATTTGGTACGTAGCTTCCTCTAAGGCCGTATGTGCTCGCTACATTGTCAATGAAATTAAGTGAAAGTCAAACTTAGTAAAAACTATAAATTAAAACGATATATTTAAAGCTTTTTCATGTTAGATAGTAGTTTACAGGAATACAATTTTCAGTGCTTTCCTAAATAGCATAGACTTTTTTTCATGACCACAGTAGGATACGCACAGGTATTCAACGAACACTTAAAAAGAATACAATTACTTCAAAAAGACTGAAAATACCAACAACCACGGGCAACGCCGTACGGGTCAGCTAGTATTATATACAACTTGACTAGGCATAAGTATAAATTGTTGTAATTTATATATAGGCTATATTTATTTCATATATTAAATTATATAATATTTTAACACACACACACATATAATATATATATATATATATATATAGGTATGTACCTCGACTTAACTTTCCAAAAACATTTACCAAAGGGCTACCGGTAGTAGACATAATATAATCTTACAGTAATTCTGTGTAAAATTTACAATAAACATTTCACAAATGCGGCAGTGATGTCAACCTATTTGAACAAACACATTTTAGAGCATAATCGTATTCTAATTCGATAAGTCATATATTTTGAATTATATTTTTTATTGTTTCTTTCTTTTTCCAATCTCGCCTTACATTCAAATTAAACACTCCACAATACAAAATAGAAGAAATATTCTAAACAACAAAGCTTTGAAAAATACAAGTAGACTAATGCATTTGAGAAAAAACCTTTAAATTGCTATATCTCTAAGCGAATTAAGTTCAGACATTTATACTAGCTCCGTAAATCAATGTTAAAATGCTGACAATATATAAGCTTACATACAACAATCAATATAAACAGAAATTTAACAATTTGATATTCAAAAAGTTTAATATATTTTCACAAATAGGCTATGATGAAATTTTATAAAGTTTGTAAACCTCATTTTTATTAAAATGAAATGTGTAATAGGCCTACCTAGCCTACACTAACCACAACTTTTGTTTTCCTGATGTATAGGCCTACCTATTCATGGTGACTTGAATGAACTATACACAAGTGATATATAAAATTTACTTAGCCTAGGCTATATAAAAATATACATTTACCATCGCTAAAAGTATGCCTATGCTCGCAAGTTGGCCAATCATTATTAACGTCATCTAATTGAACTTTTTTTTGGATTCGTTTTAAATAATTCTTTTCATTGAAAGATTTTTTTAGTTTCTGAACATCTATTTTTTTAAACAGTTTTGTAAAAGCTAAACGTTAAAACATTAACTTCATGCTTAGGTTGGTAGCACTAGGCATACCCTTGTGTACAATAAAAAAAACCAAAAAACATATATTATATATGCTACATATTATAAAGTTAAAACATAATTAATTTCCAATTTTCGACTATTTTGTTTCAACATTGACCTTAGGAAAAAAATATTGAAAAATAACTATAAATAGATTTTAGGATTTTCAGGTATGGCTCTCCTTAATTTAGAGTGCCTTATACCAAGGCCGTAGCCAGGAAAACTTTTCGGAGGGAGGGGGGGGGGTCAGGTCAGGACCGGGGATTTGAATTTAAACCCTTTTAACACGTTCACTGCTAAGCTTGACACTGAACACTATGAGAAGCGGCCGACGCACAGTACGTATTGGGAGTATTTTCAATGGACAGAGCATTGCGTGCTTCGCACGCCAACCCCCGTATCGGGAGTATTTTCAATAGACAGAGCATTGCGTGTGTAATATACTTTAATATCAATATTTTGTTCAAAATATTAAAATTTATAAACTACACATTATGGTGCTCTTTCTTAAAGAATAGTAAAATGTCTTAGTAATAACAATAATAATAGAAAAAAATTATACAGAGAAATAAAACAGCAATTGATTACAATAATGGAATTATTTATTGATATTCATACAAATTTTTTTATGAATAAACTTTATAAAAAGAGAAATCCTTTTCTTGATTTATATAAATCTTATTTAATGAAACTATTAATGTAGCAAAGAGATTAAATTGGTACACATAACATATTATAAATGCAAATAATAATTAGGGCTATTTATGGCTCCTTAGAATGTCTTTCATTTAATAAGTGTCTAGGCCTATTTCTTCTATTATCAGAGCTGTCAGATGTAATTATTAATTATAAAAGAAAAATTGGTACATATTAAACATGATATAAAATGAAATTAATTGTCTATATGAGTCTCTTTCTCGGGGTTAAGGTAAGAGCAGCTTATCTCAAGGAAGTAGGGATTTCAAGCCTAAAATTAGCATAAAATAAATCAATGAAATAAAAGTTATTGTTTGGTTAATGAGTGAATGATTGGGAAATAATTGTTCATAGTATCAATCACTTTGGGTACACATTGAAAAGTTTATATTAAAATATTCTGTTACTTTAACAGATAAAATTGATATTCAATAAGGTTTGTAATTTTTACTTTCTCCACCCTATACGTAGTATATGGAGAAAGTATTGTTTTCGTAAAAATGTTCGAATTTGAATTTTTAGTTGAATTATCTGTTTTGGTGTTCCCAGAACCCCAAAAATTGTTTAGTGCAATTATCTGTATTGGTGCTCCCTAAACCCAAAAATATTTTTAGTGGAATTTTTTGTTTTGGTGCTCCCTGAACCCAAAAAAGTGTTTTTAGAGTGGTGTCTGTCTGTCAGTCTGTCTGTATGTATACACTACTAGAGAGGACACTATTGGTCTGATTTTCATGAAATTTGGTATGTAGGTACTAAACCCTAATATCTCCAGGCGTTTTTTTTTCATTTTTTGGAATTTTAATTTTCAAGGGTAATTTACCCCTAAAAACCAATAAAAAACGACAAAAATGCAAATTTCTCAAAAACGGCTCTAACGATTTTGATCAAATTTTCAGTATTTATAGTGCTTAAGATGCCAAACAAAATGACACCACCCGCTTTTATCAAAACTTTGGCGTTTCATAATTATGAGGAAATGTTAAAAAATAAACAAGTTTATGTTGTCAATCTAGCATCACGGTGACGGCCGCACGGGGTAGCACAACGGTAGCGAGGACGGCCAGTAATTCAAAGTTCGCGCGATCGAATCCCGCCTGGGACAATAATTTTTTTATACGATTGACGTAGGTAGAATATTATTTTTTTGTTTTGTTCTAAAAAGTAGTAAATAAAATGATTAAAAACAATATTATTTTGACTAGAGTAAGTTGGGAGAAAGGTTGTGTCAGTTAACTGATACCGTTTATTTTCTTTTTTTAATATAAGATCTGCATACTAGGCTATTAGTTATGACAAAGTAATTCAAATCAATTAAATTAGGTCTCACCCAATTGGTTCTGAGGTTATGCGTCTTTATCTTAGGTTTGACTGAGATATTATTAATCACTTTATATAAAAATCACTTTCACTTGATTGCTGAAACTTTCTGATATACTTTGTGGATTGATATCAGTAATACTTTTCTTTTTTTATCTTTTTGGAAAATCTACCTTAAAATTATTAAATACAGAGGCCCATCCATCCAGTCTGGGGTCTTATTCAACAATCCATATTTTTTTTCTTTGTAGTATTGAAGCTATGCAAAGAGATATCCTATTGAATCCATTGCTTCTTGTTCTTCTTATATGGGGAGATGCAATGGTATATTATGACCCTATTACACAAAACTAAACTTTTAATAGTTACATTTACATTTACTGAATTTACTATTATTAAAATTATTGTTTAAAACATACTATGGGATTTAAATAACTTCTCTTGCATTATTTAATCCTTACAAATTAACATACAGTACCAGGAGACCGAGCTAAAGCTCGATTATAAGCAAGGCTATGATTTCAATAATAAATATTGGATTATTGAGTTTTGAGGTTGGGCCTATAACATTAAACAACTAAATATAGGGTATATACAACATTAGGCTTACCTGTAATAAAAATACAGTTTAAAGGATTAACCATAATCTCAACGCTATGCCTCAGAAATAAGTCAGGCCTAAATTAAAGTTTAATATTTCAATATCGATTTAGGCCTAGGGCCTAGTTCGCTCACGTCAATAACTATTATTGCAAATTTCCGTGAACATCGTTTAGGTTAGGCCTATAACATTAAACAACTAAATAAAGGGTATGTTTATTTAGCAGAAGTATTCGTTGCCATGGTAACTATAAATAGATACAACATTAGGCTTACCTCTAATAAAATATACAGTTTAAAAGAAAGCAGATGATTATTGTAATGGCATTGAAAACATTTGCATCAGCTGTGCTTTGTATTGTTTAAAATGGACAAATTTCACTTTTTAATTTAATAAAAAGACGTAGAAAACGAATTTTCCCAGACTGGTGACCATTTCCAATCGATTTCTCGTGGCCAAAAGCCCCATATAAAATCAAAAAATGAAAAATCCTTAGACGGAGATTCCAGATCCATTTAGCAGACAAACAATTATCTCTCGCTTTAGAAGATAAGATAGCATGACTTCTAATATTATTTAAGATTCCAATCATATGTTGGCCTAAGCCAATCAGAATCGTGTTCCAATTTCAATGTCTATTTCTATACTACAGTGACTAGCAAGTCACTGTATTTCTATACTAAAACGTTCTCTTCAAACTTTAATTTAAAAAAAATTTTTTTAGACTATTTTTGTAATATTTTAATATCCTCGGTCATAATTTAAGTGAGATAAAATGTGTATACATATGTGATCTATCCATAGGCCATATTTATTCCATTCGTACTTGTCTGGTATTTTCATAGTTAATGAAATTCTATCGCTTTTTCTGTTCACGGCCTATAAAAGGTATTGTGACATTCTCGTCTTATTTCGATTGAATTCTATTTATCTCTTGTCTTTGCTTCAGACCTATTTATTGTTTTAGATAACTCAGTTTTTTTACGGTTATTTTTAATATGGATGATATAACGACTTATAATTGGTAAATTGTTGGATTTACGTTTTTGTGTGACTGGAAATGGTGAAAATCTTGGCCATTTCATAGTTTAATATACGTTGTAGAAATCTACCGCTAGGTGTCGCGCCAGTGTTTCTTTTGATTTAAATGGAATTCCTAAATTAATTTTATTTTGTACAGATTTATTTCTCAACATCATTTTGAATTGTTATAATTGCTTCGCACGCTAACCCCCGGATTGGGAGAATTTTCAATACATAGAGAATTGCGTGCTTCGCACGATAACCCCCGTATTTGGAGTATTTTCAATGAACAGAGCATTGCGTGATTCGCACGCCAACCCCCGTATTGGGAGTATTTTCAATGGACAGAGCATTGCGTGCTCCGCACGCTAACCCCCGTATTTGGAGTATTTTCAATGGACAGAGCATT
>JAGFPH010002478.1:171599-182383 GCA_018207615.1 Philaenus spumarius | reverse complement strand
GTACAAAAATCATATTAAATTCACAATATTTTAAGAATAATTCAATATTCAATGGTTATTGTTTTTTAATAATTTTGGTCGGGAGGCTTGAGCCCATGAGGACGAGTTGGCTCTGAAAAACTCTTTGTATCTGTGACTTAAATTATAAAAATATTGTACTTGCTTTTACTATAAAATGTGCTACACATACAGTTTGGCTGTCATGTATAGAATATTCTTTGTTAACGTTAAAGAAGTGGCAAGCTTGTTTTGTATCTGTCTAAGATTTTAGTGAGAGTAAAGAAAATGAGTTTTATTTCTAGTACTAAGAAAACTACAATGGAAGACGATGAAAATGCAATTGAAGAACCTGATATGTCACATTTGGATAAGCAGGAAGATACAACATTGATACAAACATTTCAAATAAGGCCAAGTTTAGAAGAAAAGTAAGTAGGCCTATCCTAAGTAACTTAGGTAAAATAAATTTAAGGTTCTAACTTTCACTATAATATAATCAACCGGTTATGTATCTGAGGGGGTTAGCATCTGACTCTGAAGTTTAAGGGTCTGCTCCAGTAAACGAGAAAGCAACCGGAAACGCAACCGCTTCTCACTGTATCCCTATCTAAACAGTGCAATTTCTTGCAGCTGAACACTTTGACATTGCCTCATTTCAAACCATTTTATAAGTCTATCTTTTGTAATTGAGTGTTGAAAAAAACTGAATATTCTTTACAAAATTTCGGATCCGGCTTGCAAATTATTTTTCATTATTAATTTTTTATTGTGTTAGGAAAAAAATTCAAACTTTGTACTTACAAAATGTCAATTATAAAACAAATCAAAAGCATTTAAAAAAATGTAAATTGAAAGACGGGTGAGTAGGCCTATTGTTACTGTGCTTAAAATGAGACCTTGCAAACAATTTTATGATAAAAAGTAAACGGAATAAATGGTTTGAAATTTAACATTGCTCTTATGGGTTAAAAATCCAAGATGGCCGCCACTACAGCAGACCCTTAAGGTCTCCGGTTTGAATATGTTGTCTAGTTGGGAAAAAAAAATTGATTTCAGGTGATTATAGCCCAACAGTGCTTTTAACCTTATATAACCACAAACAAAAATATTAATTACAAATAACTTCATATTGAATATATTCCTACCAAATTTGTTAATGAATTATATTCTATCTGAATTTCTAACTTAAAAGTTAGAATGAATATTTTGCAATAATCCTAACTAAAATTTAAATTACATTATTTCTTCAAATTTAGTGATCTAAGAGATAATGTTGCATGAATAAAGTAATGTTACATGTTTTAAAAGTAATTTGAAATTTGGTACCCAGTAGAGACTGCTGCAGTTGTAGTATTGTAGACTAAAAATTTAAACATGCTTATCAAATTTAAAATTTAGTATTTGTAAAAATACTGACTGATTTAATTAAAACTTATATATTGACAACTATTTGATTTTAGAAAAGTTACTATTAGATTGTTATTAAGGCAATATTTAATACACAAGAACTAATACCACAGAGTTTGTGACATTCTCAGGCTTCGGCCTCAATAGAAGCAATACCAGCAGTTGCAAGCCGTGCTGGAAAATTTTCTAACCAATGGTGGTTTCTTGTAAAACATGAGTGAGTGAGTTCGATACCAGCGGCAGATGAGCAGCAGGCTGCCGCTCGTATCAGGCCGGCGCTATCAATTAAAACCAGTTATATCATTTTTCCGCTGCCGCTCGACGCTCACCATTCTCTTTACTTCCACTGAACTTATGGCATGGTTTAAAAAAGCGAAATTGGATATTTTTGATAATGATACGTTCATTAATACAAAATTTCAAGAAAATTCGACAGTAAACCAAAAAAATTGCAAAATTTAGCGGGTATACTTTTGGAATTGTATATTTTATTCAAGGGTTTATTTAGTGATTAAACCCCATGTAGGATTTAAACTTTCTGTTATGGGACTGTATACCATTGCTATTTTTACAAAAGTATATATTTCTTAAATACTCCCTTCCCGGGTTACTCCTGAATTTCTGGGTACAATTAAAAATCCCTTATGGTTGATGATGTAGGCTTACTTGCACGCCCATACGCTTTTGTTGGAATCTTTACTTGCTTAAATGATAAAAAGGGGCCTCTCACTTAATATTTCCGCCAACACTACCTCCTCATCCGGCATCATCTCATTGACTGAGCAGAGTGGGGAAAATTTGGCGGGATATGCCAGTGGCTACAATGTGGCCGCTTACACCACCGCTCGGTGTCACGCCGTTTGCAACTGCTCATGCCGCTTCTATCATAGCCGAGACCTGACACTTTTATTACTGACTCCCATTCAGGAAATAACATGTATGACATTTTCAACACAATTCTTGTTGCCATTTTAACTTAAAATTAGTGTTTCAGTGTTTTTATTAACATGGTAGTCAAAAGTGTTCACCAGATGTGCTTTGTCAGTTATCAGTTTTATTTATTGAGGCAAAGTTGTTACGCTTGTAAAAAAAGTCCTTTTTAATTTTAAAATATAATACAATACCAGCATATAATACATATTTTCTTTATCGACCAATAGTAAATTTCATAAATGCTAATTCTTACAAAAACAGCGAAATTCTTGGAACGAATCATAAGAAAGTAAGTCAAATTCACAAATATTAATTTACAGCCTATATTTGCAAATCAACAGTACACTCATCCTAACTGGCCAAGTGCTACTCTTATTTGACTTATCCAATCTGTAAACTAACGTCTCCAACAAACAAACAATAGAAATCCTGAAAAAAACCTGAAATTCACAGCAGACTTAGCACAGAAATTTATGTAAACTGATAGATCTACTATCGACTTGCCTTGCCCAAAATGATTTCGAGATTAATAATAAAATTTACTTACATGGGCTTCCTCCTGTCTGGTTTAATGGCGGGGATTTTTTTGATGAAAATAAACATATTATCAACCCAACAAACCCAAATAGTTTGTCTATTCGAAGGAACTGAAAGAAAAATTAAAAAATGAACTAAGTTCGTAAATATCATCCACCCTACACTCAAGTTTACACCGAAGTCGAAAACAACAACAGCCTAAACTTTCTTGACATAACCGTCACCAAAATCAATAACAAAATTTAAAATGATTTAAAATGTTTAATAAATGGACTCAAACCAACCATAAAAATACATTATACCTCTAACTAAATACAAGCTCGCTCACTATCTGACTTTAAAATGTTGAGTACTTACTTCAATGCTTTAAGCAATTACTTGGTTTATTCACACAAAACTGAAGTAGTTACTCGTCTTTCCGGCCGGACTATCTACTTGGTGTTTATTCACATGAAATCGAGTTCTTACTAAAAAAAGTAGAGTAAAAGTGAACTTCAGTTTGTTCTCATCACCTATTGTGTTGGCTATAGTAAATTATTGAAAAAAATGGTAAAATAATGTAACTTAATTTTTACTTGGCAACTTAAAGATATTGAATAAAAATGAAAATTGCCCTCATTGTGTAAAATTGTTCTTTACCTACTGTAATAATACCCTTTATATGTTTGATCTAATGTTTGATCTAATAATAATAGATTTAAATCACAAGAAGTAAAACAGATAATTCATGGAGTATTGCAAGAAGAGCTGGCAGAGAAGACCTATGTACCTGAAGAAGCAGAGGAATTAAGCAAATCTTTAGCAAATAGAATTAGGACTAGAGTGAAAGGTAACGTTGATAATTGATGCATAGTATTTTAATAATTTAATGTTTGAAAATTCAGAATTATTGCGAACAGTTTCTGAACTGCTTGTCTTTGTTCAATTATTTAAACATTTCATACAAAACAATTTTTAAAGTTACACAAATACAAGATGATTTTATTACTCTTTTTTTTATTGATTCTTTGTCATAATAGTGTTTGACAAGTAAATTTGTATTTTTGGATTTAATTATTTGGATATTTGTAAGCCATCTAAATACAGTTAACTTATTTATTTCTAGTTGTAAACTTAACTACTCATTTTCAAACCTATCCTGGTTTCTTTTATTTTGCTTTAACATTACATTCTTAAAAATAAAAATGAGGCCTTCATCGTCTTCTGGCTAGCTAGAAAGTATAGGTTTATAAATAATTGTTGACCGTGGCAATGTTACAAATTTAATATTATCATGCTTTTTGTTGTGAATCCAGTATTGTCAGATTTTGTTGAAAATATGCATTTATGTTGTATTGTTAAGTAATAAATAATAGTTTTTAAAAACTAAAAAAAAACACGCTTTAAAAGCAAACCGAACTAAAAAGTAGAACATAACTTTTAAGTATGAAGAGTTTGTTCTACAGCGATAGAAAGTCCAGTAATTCGTTATACAGTAGAACCTCGGTTATCCGAGTTTCCGTATTATCCAAGGTAAATTTAAAAAAAAAGAAATGTTTTCTGTCAAAATCAATTCTGTTAACTTAGAAATAAATGTAAAATAACTGAATTGATTTTAATAAAGAATTCATAGCTTGAGAGGATTCTCAATAAGTGAATTTATTATAAAAACTTTTGTGTTAGATTGAACAGAAAGAAAACAAAACTGTCGTTTGCCTTGTATATTTTGAAAACATTTCTGCTCCTTACCCAATGCAATAGTGGTGACCTTAAGCAGACGGGTAGTGTAGTGAATGATGAAGTAGTCTTGGGCCTGATTACTCTCCCCTCCTTGCGGCATCGTATTTAGGACTCACCATCTTTCCCCACGAGTTGTTTCTTCCCCCTGCTACTGTATTTTGTTCTTTTGTTTTTAGTCGGTGTTAAACTTTGAGAATGAGACTGCCATTGTGAGTGGAAAGCGTGTTGTTTTATCTTTAACACGTTTGCTACCAAGGTGTCTTAAAAGCCCCCTCCTCCCTATTATTTTTTGTATTAACAGAAATAGACAGATTTTCTTTTGGGATTGTTAACATGAACAAAGTGGAGTTTTTTGGTGTATCGTAAATTTCAAACCCTCCCCCAAAAATGGGGTATTTTGGGGGTAAGTCGAAAATTTTAAATGAGAACCCCTATTGAGTGATCCCTCATTTTAAAGGTCTTGATAAAAGAAGAAGATTGGTGCAAACCGGAGGTCTGTATGTTGACTCTATCCAACATAATGGCCAATCAAAGTTATAATTTTCCCCAAAAAACTAATATTTAAAGTTTCATTAATAATTATATTACAATGAGTAAAACCTTTAGCACACACCTCATTTTCACTCAGATTAAGTGCTCGAAATGAGAACCATTGACTTCTTGACAAAAATGCAGCCTGGACTCAAAGTGTTGCCTAACATTTCCGAACATTTCGGGTGTGATAAGCGTGTTTGATCCTTACTATGTTTTATAACTTAGATTGAGTGACCTACTGGATGATACACTTGTAAAAAATAACAGCTGTATCATCTTTAACATTTTGATGTTATAAATGGGAAAAAATTATTATTATATTTCCCCAAAAAAAATTTTCTCTCGCCAACTATATGGTTGAGTATAACATGAACAACAGGTTGGTCAACACTCCAAAACAAAAAGTCCTACGCTCGGATTAAGCTGCATATAAATGTGACAGATATTCCTATAGCCCGATATGCAGTTATAAAGACGATCAAATAGACCAACTGTCAGGCAGAGCCTATTATTTAGTGAGAATAAGCTCGAGTCACAAAAACATGACATCGGACTGTGGTTTGTACACCAAGCTAACACACATGTGTGACATCAGTCTATAGCGAAAACCCGAGCATCACAAATACGTGACATTGGTCTAGATTCAAAGTGCAATTTTTGAGTCGGTAGCGAACGTGTTAAATCAAAAATGGGAAGCAACGATTAGATGAAGGTGATTCAATAAGAAAAGTGGCAAGTTATTTAGGTATTGAAGAAATGACTGTCGGGGATTATAGACAAAATAGATCGGAAAAGTGGGTGTCTCAACGGTATTCAAGTAAAGAAGAGGCTAGACAATCAATGAAAAAAAGCGAGTACGAAAAAGCTTCAGAGGCATTATTTTTGTGGTTTTTATTACAGTAGCTTATAGTATACAATTTCTTTGATTTGAGTACATTATCAAACCTTCTTTGTTTATTTAAAACTGTATTATTTAAAGCCAAATAAAATAGATTTTGAAGTAAGTGTGGCTCCAAATAAGCCTGTAATGACGTGTAAATGATGCGGAAACTCGCACCTCTATGGTTTTCTCACATCCTACCGTTTTATCCAAGTTTTTGGTTATCCGAGGTCTGCCCGGTCCCAATTACCACGGATAATCGAGGTTCTACTGTAATTAAATAATTTGTAATAAGTTTAAAATAAGAATTTTGTAATTAACAAAATAATTTTAATGTAAAAATGTGTAGTGTGCTTGACATCAAATATTTCATTGGTAGCTATTTATAAAAGTACAGTTATAAAAATATAGTAAAACGCACCACATGCTTTTTTACAATGAAATTAATTATTTTGTTAATTATGAAATTCTTATTTTGTAGTTATTACAAATCATTTATTTATCATGAATTAGTGGACTTTCTATCGCTGCAGAACAAACTCTTCATACTTTAAAAAATTTTTTTTTCTAGTTTGGTTTGCTATTATTAAAGTGTGTTTTTTTACTGTAATTTATTTTATTATTTTAGTCTCAAAACGGAATCAAAAGTAATTGTAATCAAGAGACTCGGTTTTCTGTATATCGTATGTGTGATAATAGATTTAAAATTATGTATGTAAAATTTTGGTGGGATATAAATTATTTTAAATCGGTCCTTGACATGTGTGCAAGTTAATCAGATGTTATTAAGTTGGTAAAAATTGCGTTGAAAGATTCCGTTACATAGATACAGGTCAGGCTAATATAAAGTGTGTAATAAATGGATTAATATGTTTTTAGAATTATCGTTACCAAGATACAAACTGTTGGTTCAAGTTGTCCTGGGAGAACAGCACGGCGCAGGAGTAAAGACAGCGTCAAGGTGCCTCTGGGATGCAGATTCAGATTCCTATGCAACTGACATATTCCTTAATGTAAGTTTACGATGCCTTAAGCTATTCAGACCTATTACGTGTAATTTACTGCGAATATGCTTTTTGTGACGCTTAACATGTTGCTTCAGAGGGGGTGCATACTGTCTGAAATAAGGTTTCACGGAGTGTGTTAATTATATGTTTATTGTACTTACATAAATAATAGTAGCATTACTTTTCAACATACTGTAATCCCCTCCTACTTCTATGCACTTAGTCCATCTTTTAACGAGCATTTTAATTCCTACCTGGAAGAAGGTATTTGGTCTCCTATTCAGAAAATGTTGCACCTCTTCATCAGATCGATGATGATTTCCTCACTACTGTTCTTTTAATGGGCCAAAAAGATTAAAATTGCTTTGACTATATAAATTGCTTAGAAATTGCTATATAAATTGCTGTCCGGACTATATGGAGGGTAGTCAACAGCTGAAAACCGAGATTTTTAAGGCACAGGACTGTGTTTTTGGCCGTATGGGGTCAAACTTTATCCTGAAGCAAAATCACGTATTTTGGATTTGATTTTTGGCTTCAATAAACACTAAGCTCGCATTAACTCACTTTTTATTTTTTTACCTTTAGGTTTGAAGTCAACTAAATTGGACCTTCCATATCCCAGAATATCAACATCATAACCTTTGACATCCGAGCTTTGAAGTTTTTTTGCTGTGGAAGATGAAGGATGTTTCCACACCAAAATGTGTTGCTTACTCTCTGGTTCAAAATGAGGGACCCCATGTCTTATCAACAGATATTATTTTTTTAAGAAATGAGTCTTCTTCTTCTTCATAATGTTCCAAATGCTTCTGGGAAATTTTCAAACGATTGTCTTTGTGGATGCTGGTCAATTGATGTCGAACCCAGCGAGCACAGACTTTTCGAAAGTTTAAAGAATTGTGGATGATTGAATATGCTGAGCCATGACTTACATTAACTCACTTGGAATTTCATCAACTTGTAATTTGTCGATTATCGAGAATCATTTGTTTAACCGCTTCATTAGTCTTTGAAGTGGAAGGCCTACCAGGCCGCTGTTCATCACACAGAGAAATCCAACCACTTTTAAAGCAAGATCAATCCATTCGTAGAACTTGCTTCCACTTAAACAACTCTCTCTATATTGCTGCTGCACGATGAATAATCTCTGCTGGTTTCATTCACACCTTCTGAATTGAGGAAATGTATCACAGCTCGCATTTATTCCTTGGTGCAATTAGGCAAAGGAGAACTCATTTCACATTGTAGCAACCACGTTATGAGTTATAGCAAAATAGTCAGTGCTGCCATACATGTGATTAAGAGGGAAATAAAAATTTCCCTTTAATTTTTGACTTTCACTCGTACAACTAACTGACAATGATAAAACCCTAACTTCTGTTAATTTTCATATTCTCCATTTTATGCAGTGTTTGTAATTGTTATTTAAATATTTTTGGTAGTATTTACCCTATTATATCATTTTAGAAAACTTTATAGTTGAAAGATATTACTAGAATATAGCCATTATCTTGATTAATAGTTTAAAAAGGAACTAAGTTATTATTTTTTAAATATTAAAAATGTTTGTCCATGTTATATATTTAGTTTTTATTAACATATGATATTTCAAATATTAGATTTACTTATTATTATAATCAATTCTAAAATACTGCAAGTGCATGTCAGAGCACAGATAAAAGAACTACTACAGATATCTGACTGTGTGTTAGGAAGCGTTGCGCTTGCTCGACGTAGTGCCGACGCCTTCATCCAGCTTACACTACATTACACGGACACCGGACACGCTGGGAGGGGTAGATCTGGGGGGAAGAGTGGAGGGGCGCACTTCACTCATACGTCCCTACTACACCCTCTCTCTCACTGTTACAGACAGACTGCTTCTTACCAAATCTATTGACCTTGATCAGAGTAATGTCAATATTTCATTCCTTATAGCTTCGTGCTTAATCTGCTTAGGTTCTTAAAACCTGTACATAATTTATTTTAGTAATGAAATGTTTTTATTAGTTTACTACAATTATGTACTATATTATACTGCATTATTAATATTATGATCTAGAAGAAAACTTATAATAAATTGTAATCATTATTACTGTGGTATCTAATTTGAAATTCATAAAGACATTTTTTTTACATTTCACCAATAGCAATTCCTTTCTTTGCACAGTATATTGTATTATTATAAATAACGTTATTCCATTGACTCTTAAAGATAACAAATTATACCACAAATTAGGAAAAGTACTGATTTGTGCCAATTTTAAATATATCATCTCTTTTTAAAATTAAAAATGCTGACAAAGTATTTTATTTGTTTTATTTCTCAATCGTTAATAAAACTTAGTTCCACGATTCAAAATATGTTGCATAGACATTTTTTATTAGTAAACATGTTTTATGTAAGTCTATTTTATAGAATCCAATTTGCATGTTCATATGCAAAACTATTACGAAAAAGTAATTACATTATTTTAAATTAAATAAATTTACAAACAATCCGGTACATGGACCGAGTTTAAAAATACATTTCTACTATGTTAGGCTACATGTCAAAATCTAGAATAACCTAAAATTTTAATATTTCAAATCGTAATGTACATAATTAAGATTTCCTTTAGGCAAACACACGGAGTCATTTTATAATACTTGTTACATTATGTTCATATGCAAAACTATTACGAAAACTTCTATAACTACTTGAGAAACAAATATTTATATTATTTACAAAGTAATTATTACATTATTTTAAATTTAATAAATTTACAAACAATCCGGTACATGGACCGAGTTTAAAAATACATTTCTAACATGTTAAAATTCAGAATAATCTAAGGTTGTAATATTTTAAATTAATATTTCCTTTAACCGAATACAACTCGTGTGGTTTTTAATCGTGAACTGTTGTTTTTCACACTATGTTTAAAGTATGTTCAAGTTCTGTTGAAAGTATGGATCGTGAATAAATCATATGCATCATCGACATTAAAAATTATAAACGGCCGCCATTTTGAAAACATTTAACATAATGTTCTAATTTTTCGTACAGTGATAAAATGTTACGCAACAAATAGATATACAAAGTTTGAGCTCAATATCTTTTCTACTTCCAAAAATATTAAGTACTACTAAATGCCCGTGAAAAATCACAGGCGGATTAATTAGATACACATCAGAAATACATCATTTATACAAAATATTATTTAAACAACACACTTTATCTAGGCCTATCTAACTATGCAGACGGGGATTTTTAACTCGGTAAATGTGTACATGTGTTTTATAAGGACTATAAAACTGTAGGAATATTATTTGTTAAGATTTTGTGTTTATGTATATATATTGTGTTTTTGTTTCTATACATATAAAAGCCAAATCCACTGACTCACTGATCACGATTTATCAAAAAGTACTGAACGGATCGAAACGAAATTTGGTATGTAGCTTCCTCTATTGCCACAGGTGCTCAATAAGAAAGGTTTAAAAAATTCTCTATTTTAGGGGGGTTTTGGGGGGTCAAAGTTACTAAATCACGATTTATCTAAAACTACTGAACAGATTGGAATGAAATTTGTTATGTTGCTTCCTCTAGAACCGTAGGTGCTCTCTAAGAAAGGTTTAAAAAATTCGAAATTTTAGGGGAGGTTTGGGAGGTCAAAATTACAAAAAATTCCCATAAGGAATACATAGTGTAATTTATATTTATTGATATAATATATTATAATTATTTTATGTATTTTATAATTTTGTATAGCTTTCTTTTC